>KZ505645.1:3135351-3215403 GCA_002844005.1 Limosa lapponica baueri | reverse complement strand
TAAATAGACACAATTTGGAAGGTGGATGATGGAGGAGGCAATACTGATACTCTACCTATGTGCCTGTATCTTACCCCATTTGGGTCAGGATAGGTAGACTCACCCTTTCAAATGCAAATGTTTTCCATGGACCACACAGACATGTCACACAGAGGATGATACCGTATGGAGAAATTTAGGAAATGACAACAAAGAAAAAGAGTTGGGGTTTCACAGAGCATTGCTTGTGGAGATAAAGCCTTACTGAATAAAAAATCCAAGCTGCCAATTCCAGCTGACCTATCGTCTTAAGTAATTTTCAGCAGTAATAATGAACATGTGTTATTTATATTGTGTGCTAAAATAAACAGCACCCTGGAGCCTTAAGAAGCAGAAATGAGAGAAAACGACTCCGGATCCAGTAAAAGCAGAAATGGATGCTCTTCACACTGGTGTGCAGACCTCTGGGGCCTGTGGGCTGTTTCCAAGGTTTCTGTGTTCAGATGGGCTCTACAGCAATTGTGGCATTTCCAGAGGCACCCACTTCTCCACTGGAAAAAGTGTAGAGGCCGCTCCTGACACAGCACTGCTGTAGTGTAGCTGCAAGGCGAAATTTTTAGGGTGACCTTTCTATGTCTCTGACTGAATCGACTACACCCTTGTTTCATGTGTTTCACACAGGACGTGAACTGCGAGGCCGAGGCAGAGAAGTTGCTTTCTGGAAAAAGCAGCTGTGTGCTTCAGGCTGTGGAATGCCAGGGGAAGAGGAGAGGGAATATTTGTGGCAATGCTGAAAGCTATAAATGTCTCATCATGCATACTTAATACGCTTTTGACTCCATTTCAGCCTTTTAGGGGGTGGCAGCTCTCACTGTGGAAGCCTGGTTAATTTGTTAAAGAATTGCAGCATCTTCCTTCAACCTTGAGCCTCCTACAGTAGTTCTTGGCAATTGCTCTATGTGTAAAACCCATGTTAGAAATTCCCTGTGGCCCTTTTGGTCTTATCTTGCAAAAGATTTTTTGAACTTAAGGTTGCAGATGCAAATACCTCATTCATTTGCAGCCTCCTCTTTCAAGGAAATATTCTCTGTCCTATGCAAATACATGTGCTAGGGATGTATGAGCTATTTCTCTTGGTTTCTCAATACAGTTTTGCATAGCAAACACAGAAAGCTAATTTCCTCCTCTCCATCACCCCCAACCCTACACACATTCCCACTTCTCTGTTCCCAGTGCGGTAGCTTGCCGGAACTCCTAGGAGGCTAAGAAGGTTTACGGATGCTCTAGATAAAATCTTTGCCCCACTTAGTCCTTCTGGACATGTATTCATCCTGACACACATGCTTTTGAAAGGCTTGGGTCAGTTGTTCCACGTGTGTCTTGTTTTGCTAATTCGGTGGAAAATGCCAGAGAGCTCTGCCTCCCTCCATAATTAGGCAGGAACCGAAGCTGCCGCTGTACTGTGCCTGTGATCATGCTACTACTCCTATAAATTATTCACTGTATTGCAGTGTAATCTGCTGTTATGTTCAAAATAGGTCAGCATGAATGTCCCCAGTGAAATTTCTAAGTGACAACAGCTGATTCTAGCTTTGTCTCTAGAAAACAGTGACTTCTCCAAAACAGTAATTGCCAATTAAGCTCCACTTCCATCTCCCTGCCAGCCCCGGTACACCTTCACAAACACTAATTCCCAGCAATGGTAAGCCCCACATTATATCTGAGAGAACTAAGCCAGAGTTCCTAAATTACCTGCTGGGCTTTGATGGAGCACTTTGCTTTCTATTAGCCTTTGCTCCCAGGCCAAAGAGTAAATCAGGATTATCAGAAAAGAGATTATAGTCTGAGAATACCTAAATGCTCTGCTCCTCCCAGGCACCCGGAAGGCTTCTTGCAAGGGCTGAGCAGGATTTTCTGGCTGATATGCATCAGTTACACACCAGTCTGGGGGTGGATACTGGATACAATGAGAAGAACTTCAGTTTTCCCATCGCCCCATGGGCTCCAGCCCACTGAATCCCCTGAATCAGCAGCGCAGGAGGACACCCTGGCTTTCAGGTCCGTTGCAGACAGGATCTGAGACCTTTATCTAGAGAAACTTGGAAAGGGGCAGCAGGACCCAGTAGTCTGGACAGAGGTCTGAGAGGAACCCTCTTTCCCCCATAAGATTCTCTGAGGGAGAACTCTGTGAAGACCCCTGTGAAAATGTGGGATATTGCTGCAATTTCCCTGCTTCCTGCAGGAATGTATGTCTGTGATGCAGACACAAAAACTTAACCTGGTCCTAGGTGACTCCATTCACCTGAAAGCGAGGGCTGGTGGTTGGGTGGCAATGCTCAGCAGACCATGCAGGTAGCAACTCGCATGGAGGTCTCGTGTTAGCATGTTCAGATCAGTGAGAGGCCAAAGGAGGTGGGGGGATGGGTGGGCAGACCATGGCTTTGAGCTTTGGATGTCTGAGGTAGATCCTGCCCTAGCCTTTAAGGAAGACAATATGTATATGGGCTTTTTCTGCTGTAACTCCTCTTTGCTGTGTTTCTGTGTAACTCCCTTGCTCAGAAAGGGGTGCCTGAAAGCACCTGGCATCTTCAGATCCCTAATGGATGCCCCACAGGATGTCTCCAGAAGGTATCACACCCGGGCAAACCTCCTGCGGGAACTCAGGTAGCAAACCTGAATGCTTTTACCTGGGGAACTCAATCCAGAAAAAGAGGTGAATGATCAGATTTGAGAGTGGGGAGCACAGCAGGTGCCAGAACCGCTGCTTGGAAAGGCTTTAGGGGACAGGTAAAAGACAAGAGCCTGACCTCTGTCATGAGCAATCCAGACAAGACGTGAGCTTTAACTTGCTGACCGTACACAAGCTTACCATTACTCTTTCCAGCTAAGCATACTAAAGTGTTGCCACAACTCTCTTACTCTCTATACTACACCCTGACTATGCTGTTCTTTGGGTTGACTCTGTTCCTGTATTTATACCTTCTCTGTCAGCTGAGCCTGCCCAGTACATTTGGCTTGCACTTATCATCATCCTGTAACACTTCTTGCTCTCCTTCTAAAAGAGTTTGATACCCACTTGTTTTTCACTGCTGACATCCTCTAACCACTGCGCAACCATTTCCCCCCTTTTACTTCCCATCACTGCGTTGCTGCTCCACCCTCAAGTTCCTCATTTCTCTTGATGTTGTTTTTGCAAAGTTTTCCACCTGCAGCTCTCAGGGCACTTTGTGGGAAAAAAAGTTGCTTGCGCTGATCTTCTGTAGTAATTCAGGAACAAATTCAATCTTCTGGGATTTCTGGCCAGATGCTCAGCACAGCTGGACCTTTGGGAATGGCTGAAGTGCAACGCAGAGGTTGTGTCCTGTGACATGGTGGTCAGAACACACTTGGTACACCAAGGAACAGCTATGGGTACGGGAGGAGAGGGCTAAGGGACAGACAGGGGAGTTACCTTTAGCTTTTGATGCACCACAAGAGATAATACTTTCCGCAGGCAATCTTTCTTTTATCTCTTCTTTGCCCCACCTTGCTGCATTTGTGGTGGTCTGAGATAGCTGCCTTCAGAGCAAGAACACTTCCTGCTGACGTCTGTGCCTCTGCCACCATTTGAAGACAGCAAGTTAACTTCAGGAGGCATTACTAACATACACCCTACCTGCCCTCATATATATAACCTGGGGGAGCAGGACGAAGGAGCCATCGTTTGCATTTCCCCCCCCCGCCCCAGAATTGTCTCCCTTTCAAAATCAGCGCAAATGCCTCTTCTGGGCAGGTTTTGGGTGACGATGGGGAGGAGTTCGTGGAGGGCTGGAGGGAGCAGCACATTCCAGTTTCTCAGACTGCTTAGCAACCAGAGCTGGCTGAGCCACTCTTAAGTGCATGCCAAGTGTGTGGATGGCATGTCTAGTACAGCAGCCCTAGCCTTATTTTTTTCCCCTCTTGTTTTTGAAAAGCGTTCCTTGTTTTCTAATTAAGGTGCATGAAAAACTGCTGGAAACTTATTTTTGCTTTCATGGACACCTGGAAGTCAGCTACGCAGTGCAATGATCAAAGCTATGGTAGTGATCAGAGATCTGAAGCGACAGGTATGGCACTGTCAGTCTGCTTTTTGGGAGCGTGGCTGCCAGACAACCTCTTCCATGCTGCTGGTGATGGGCTGGTTTGAAGTCCTACTGCCGGACAACCTCAAAACTCTCTCTCCCACCTTGCCCAGAGGAGTGCAGACAGATGCTTCCCATGGGTCTGCAGCACATGGGATACCTCTGCTCAGGGCTACCTTTACCAGTACAACCAACATGTGTAAGATCAAGAAGGCCTCGTTAGATTTTCTCCAGGAAAGGATTTGGCTTTGTAGACAGAAAATCAATCTGATCCCACCTTCCTCCTTGGGATCCTCTTGAAACTTGACTGTTTCCTGTTTCTTGGCTCTCAACTGCCCAGACCTGGCTCCCTGCCACAAACTTCATCTTCCACCATGACAGAAAGCTGAGCTACCTACTGCATTTGGGGGTCTCTTAGAGATTTATGCCATCTCTACCCATGTTACCAGGCAGTAACACCTGCTGCTGAAACTTGCTGGCTACATGAGGACTGCAGTTAAAATGTGGACCCAGCCCATGTTCACCTCCAGACTCCTCCTGCAGCCTCACCTGCACTTGAGAGCCAAATTTTGGGCAAGCTCTGAAGCACAGAGGAGGAGAAAGCCTTTCTTGGCACATGCCTAAGCACACTCTGGTTAGCAGTCCTAGGCACAGCTGGGTCAGCCCCATCCTCGTCCACACCATGCTATGAAGCAGACAATTAGCATGGAAGGACCAAGGATCACAAAAGACAGTTATTACATGAGACAAGACACTGTGGGACTTGTTGGCAACCACCAAAGGTTTCCTAATCCACAACTGAAAGAGCGGGTCAGGAGCACCCAGGGCTTTGGCTTGCCTTGCTGTGCCCTCCAGGAGCAAAGTGGAGACAGCCTCTGCCTTCCTCCGAAGAGGAGGAGCTGCAGGATGAAGAACATGGTCTGGGGAAAATGATGGGCAGGTACGAGAAGGATGCAAAGGCTGAGGTGGAGGGAAAGGAGCAAGCAATGCCAGACAAGTTTCAAAATCAAGTGCCGTGTGTGAACCCTGCGGTGCTGTACACCTGCATTCCTGCATGTTCCTAACATGGCGGTTTCAAACTAGAAACCCAGGAAGAGTCCTCTGGGGCAAAGGCTCCAAGCAATTTCTATCCTCAATTACACTAGTATGAAACCGGAGTTGCCCTGAAATCACTTCCATATGGACAGCAGTACGGGTGACCCAGCCAGGTCCCCAGCGCAGCCAGCGACCCGAGCTGACCGCCCTCCTCTTTCCTTCTCTTGGGCCACCGTTCTGCGCAGAGGACTGCAGCTTTGAGAAATGATTTTCATTTCCTTCCTGCCTCCAAGATACTGCCACGGCCCTCTTTTCCTCATCAGCGCATATTTCTGTGGCTTAAATATAGCAAATATTAAACAAGTGCAGCACACATGAAATGCCATTCGGGGGAGCGCAATGAACACGCTGCCTCTGTAACATAATGAGCCCCAAGTGCATCTGCCAAATATTTGGACCGAGATTCCAAAGGAGGGGGGCGGGAGGGGTCCACAGCACTGAGAAGCTTGTGGCCAAACCCTTAGGCCAGTGTCCCTGTGCATCTTTTGGGGACGTACAGGTTGCTTGTTGGTCCAGCCTGCCTTTTGCCTGGAGGTATTTAACCACTCAACAGCAATCGTTTCCTCCAGGAAAGGAGAAGAGCAGCTGTTTGTGCCATGTCATTGGGGCTGTGAGTGGATTTGAATTTAAATAATCGCAAATTATATGTAATGTAAAGCAAAGAAACAGTGTTTCTTTAGGGGCATGGCCTGGCTTTGTGGCTGAGGTTAAATGACACCAGTTTAACCACGCCAGTTTTTGAACATCTGACCCTGGGTACTATTTTTGGTGCAATGATTTTTGAAGTGATTAATGACAACAACTTGGCACTAGTCGGTGGCTGGTGTTGCTGATTAAGCTAACTCTTCCTTGGCTCACAACAGGCATCGGGAATAGAAAGGGCAGGAAGCTCCCCAGAGCGACAGAAGAGGCAGAGCAGATCAGGACCTCCCGAGCTGCCTGCTTTTCCATGGGAAAATTAAAAAGGAAAGCTACAGCCATCTAACTCCAGAGCTGAGCTCAGCAGTGCTGGAGGGCTCTGCTCCTCCTGTAGCTTCGTTTCGCTTTGAGAACATTTCTATATGGACCTTTTTCAACATTCCCAACCCTCTCTTCACTTGTTAAATGTATGCTAGTATTGCTGGTGTGGCACTCCTCACTTGTGTTTGTAGGAGAGTCTCAGAGACGCTATCTAGCTTCAAATCTATCTACATCTATAAAATCTCTCCTTTCTCCAAGACGCTCAAGAGAAGGAAATCTGTTAGTTCAGTATACAGGCTGCACGTTGTGACCTGATCCGTTAGCCCTGATGTAACCCAAACTCCCCAAATCATTCAATTAATAAATCAAACAGATTCTCCAGATGCCACCCTATAACTCAAGGAATCCCTAGAGGAAGCAGGCTGTGCTCTCTCTGCTCTTTACATCACCTCCATTAAGAAACTGCAGTGACCTCTGGTCTTCTGGTGATGTTTGAGACAGAACAAGGTCCCATTTGCTCAGTGCTAGTTCTGTTAGCTCCATGACGGCAACTAGGCCCTGCCCTATCTTTTGCTTTTCCTTCTCAAGTGAGAAAACCCAGCGAGTGGGACTCCGAGATTTCCAGGGAGCTCTTGGTTGGCAAACTGCACTTCTACACAGTAACAACTCCCCTGCTTAAATGAACATGGTGCCCTGTAGGTCACACTCACGTTCACAACAGAGCTCTTCCACTGCCCCGAGCTACCACGAAGTGAGAAGGATGCGAATGAAGCTCCATTTTTGCCAGCCTCGTTAGCCACCGGCATCTTAATCACAAACTTCAGAGAGTGAGAGCCACAGGGGAAAGATGTGAGATTTTATAAGCTCGTCTCCAAGAGGGTTGTGTGCAAGTCTTTGAAAACTTAATGTCTATAGTAATGACATTCAAGACCAGGCTGGATGGGCCTTTGAGCCTGCTCTAGTGGGAGGTGTCCCTGCCCATGGCAGGGGGGTTGGAACTCGATGATCTTTGAGGTCCCTTCCAACTCTAACCATTCTATGATGCTATGAATGACAATATATTCACAGAGCTTTTAGCCATCCTGTCGAGCCTCAGAGAGGCTGTCCCTCTCTCTTTTGCTGCAGGTGGCTCTGACACCCCCCCAGGAAAGCTCCTGGATCGTACTCAGCTGCCACTGTTCTCAAACACAGGCACACTCCTCAGGGGAGCCCGGGGGGCTTTTCACTCTGGTATTGCACAACATGAAGAAAGCATCACTTGCACAAAAGTGCAAGTGGGGCAGGCAGGAAGGCAGGGCTGGGCCCGAGAGTGGCCTGGCGTGATGAAAGGGGAGGTGTTGCAAGCCCTCATGTGTGATGCTACACGCTCAGATGGTTTCATCTGAGTTTTTGGGGCAGTTTTGGGTTTTGCTTCCCAGGGCGTGCTGCAGTGAATAGGGCAGCACCAAGTGTAGGCAGTTTTTCCAGCAGCTAGTGGGGCAAAACTAAAAGCACCACTGTGGAGTAGGACCTGTGTAGGCAGTGCCCTAGCTACTGAGTCCTGTTGAGAGGCGAAGTACAAGTAGAGCATGAATTTAATGGTAGGCGGTTGCTGCAGGGCTTCCTAGCTGGGACCCGCTATCACAAAAGTGAGGCTACCTGGCTCCTGCAGTGGCTGTACCTCCCGTCACCCTGCCTGGGGTCCAGCCATCCCTATGGATGTGCAAGCTGCCCTACAGGCACCAGCCACACTTCTGCCCACTGCTGCCAGGCTACCAGAAGGGACTACCATAGGCAGGGAAAGAGCGAGGCTTTTTCAGCAGGTAATTAAAGAAAGGGTCTCTATTTCCATGCTCTGAATTGCCACCTGAAGGAGCTTCTTATTTCCATCCCCTGCTCTCCATCCTTCTCACACATTCATACACACAGACACACACACACTTACTATTGACTATAAGGGGAACTTAAGGAAAGCAATTTGAGGAGTTAGGGCTCTAAATAGCTGAGAAGGTTGGAATAGAGGTGATTCAAACTGCCCAATTTGAATACAGCCCAAATGTGTTTATCCCCTGCCATTTGTTCAGAGAGGGACTGTGTCGCAACAGGGCTTTTCCCAAAATCCCACTTTATTTTCTTACTCTCTCTCTCTGTTGCTCCCTTTTGCCACCTCACTTTTTGTCTTTTCATCTTTTTACCAACTATTTGAACTCCAATCATCATATCCAAGCCCTGGGTCTCTGAACTTCCCAATTCCCAGACTACTCACAATTAAACCAGAGTAAGACAATGTCAGCTCTCGTAAGTTATGCAGCATTAAGCCTATTGTGCTCAGAATTTCCATAGCAGTTTTGCTTCACCTGTTATCCAGTTGCCAAAGACACAGGAATATCAGTGGCTCTTCACAGCGTAGGTGTTCTCCTGCACGCTCCACACCCGATCTTTTTTGGGGTGTGCAAATGCACACCCACACACAGAGCCCTTAGCAGAAGGTCTGTAGGTCAAGCCATGAATTTCAGCAGCGAGGAGGGACTGCTTAGATGGCAGCCACAGCAGGACCCCTCTTCAAACCATTTCTCCGCTCTTAGATGCCAGATCAAGGCGATATGGCTTAAACTTCTGTGTGATGCTGAGATATAGAAGAAATCTGACCCGTCAGCAAATCATCCCACCATCAACTTTTTAGTGCCTCTGTGATATTGTCAAGTGCTTGACTACTCTCCCTCTCTCTCTCTAATTCATGTTCTCAGACTGTTTTCACTCCTTGCCTTTTAACTCTGCACTTCCTGACCCGGCTGTTTTGTGACTGTCACACCCTTGGTACACCAACCACAAGGCTTTAGTTTTAGCATCCAGGCAGGCGGAAGCTCATTTCAGAGGCGGCTGAGCTGTGCCTCGAATTGTTAAAGGGGTGAAGTTGTTTACGCCACCAGCTCATGCTCGCCAAGCCACATTTATTTTGTGACTTTAATGATGGGACTGGGTGACAAAAAGCTTGTGTTTCACGGAGCTCTGTAAAGATACTATCTAAACACAGGAGGGGAAAAAAATGGGTGAAGAGGAGGGCAATTTTGTTTCAGCCTTTGTTGAGACGCTTGTTTTGCAAGCTTAGAAGGTGGCCTGAGCACACCTAATCAGTGGTTTCTCTCTGGTTTGTACATACCTTCCTTTTTTCTCTGAGGGCTGGTTAAATGCCACTTGTTTATTTGATCTGTTTTTTCCCCTCACTGTTGTTATTATTAATGATCTAGAAATATTGTCAGCAAATATGAACCAAACAATTTGCCTTCAAGACATGGAGAAAGAAACAACAAGAAGATCAAAGATCTTTAACTAAAAAATAGGGAGACAAAGCAGAAAGTGTCTCTCATGTCAATCTTTTTTTTTTTAATTTTGAGCCTCAATTGTTTCTGCTTTAGATACGGAGCATGATGCCCTGTTAAAAATAGCCCTCCAGCTGCCCAGGACAGCTGGAAGTGCCGAGGGACTGGAGCACTGCGGGTGGGTCGGTGTGGGGGCGAACAGGGTGGGGACGGGTGTCTCGCACTGTTTCCTCCGACCACAAAAAGCTCTCTCACCCGTCTGCATAACTCCATATCTGCCCATGGGCCACAACCAAAAAGAAGCAGCTGCGAGAAGCAGGTGAGTGAAGCATTTAGCATAAACAGGAATAAGCAAAAATGCTCCATAAGAGACACCCTCTTTCCCACACCATCCCTGTCCTGCACACTAAGTGGGTCTGCTCATGAAAGGTGATTCAATCCGAGTTTATAGGCTAAACATCTCTTGCCATGCTCTATCATTTCTGGTTGAGGCAGACACTGTTGCCTTGGTGAAGAAGTGATGGGACTTCTCTCCCTCTGGGCTGCAGTGAGTACAGCAAACGCGTTCTCCATCTCCGGGAACGGGAGACAAGCTGAAAGGACAGGTAGGGCTGGTGGGACCTGTAAATGTTTTCAGGACAATGGTCCGTAGTCTCCCAGCAGTCAAGGAGGAGAAGCTCCCATACTTAATACATTGCAAGGCTGCTCATCTTTACTACAGCCCTCTCAGGTATTAGGCACTCATATGCTGGAAAAAGTAGATATGTCAAACTCCATTTGGGGTGACAACATAGGAAAAATGGTACCTCTGTGTATCGCTGAGGTAGATATCTGCTGGAATACCATACTGATATGTACTCATGAATATCCTTAGAAGACATTATTTACTTAAAGTTGCATCAGTCTGACGCGCTCTGTGGGGATGGGACATACCTGAGCTGGCTGTCACCACAGTGGGGCTGGCGGTGGTGGGTGAGCGGCTGGCTAGCTACAACATAATAAAAAGCCTGGTCCAGTGGGTCATGGACAAGATGTGACACTGATCTCCCTGCGTGACTTTTAGACAACTCACTGCAGCAGAGGAAAGCATAGCGTCTTGTGTTGCTTTAGGAGAAGAGAAAGGTTGCTTAACCTGAATTGTTGCCAAATAAAGAGCATGTCTTAACTTTAGGTTAACATCCAAGACTTTATCCTCATTTTTCTCTAACATCAGCAGCGCTGTTACAATACACCAGGCAGTGCACATAACCATGAACAGCAGCTACATTTCGTTTCAGCTAAGCCTCAAAGCTAATCCCAAACCCCAGAGCTAAAACTCTTTTCTCTCTTAAAAAGGGCAAGGCAGGCTTTACAAGGACGGAAAGGCATCTGGCACATTTTTGAAGCATACCTTAAAAGTTTGATTCAGTTTCTGTTCTGCTGGGAGCCTTGATGGGCAGCAGTGCTGGAGCATGTTGGTGTGACATCGCAGCATGTCAGTCCTGGGCATGAAGAGGGCCCTGGGACTCTGACACTGTGCAGTGCATCATCTAAAGTGGGGCTCTGGTCCACTGAACTGGAGCACGCACTTACTGAACATTAGGAAAAAGACAGCTTTGCTATTTTCCCCATAGTTTGGAAACACGGATGGGATTTTGTGTCAGGTCATTTTAAAGCAGGTCATGGTTACCACGGGTACAACCAGAGGGCACATAGAGGAGGTTGGAATTGGAAATGTGAGGAGAGGTCAGTGTGGAGCAGCTGTATGAAAAGATCTGCAATAAAGTACAGTCTAAATTCTATTTCTCCTGTGCATTCTCAGTTTGGATATGTCGATCACTGCTAATGAAATACCTGGACCCACATGCTTGCTGTGCTTGCTGAGTGCTTGCAGACTGTGCATGGATGTGTCTGCATTGATCTAGGGGCTCCTGCTGTGCCAAGCCCTTGGCCCCTGTCTGAGGTGGTGGCGTCATGCCTCCATGTGAGCCCTCAGCTCTCTTCCCAGGGGAAACCAGGGTCTGCCAAGAGAGCTGACTCGTGCCCAAACCCCCTTCCCTCCCTCCCTTGTCCTGGGAGCCGCAGGAGCCTTCCTGGCTCCTCAGCTTAGACAGACCCAAGGAAAACCCATGCCTGTTTGGCTGCAGTGACGAGGGAAGCCTTGTGCTAGTGGAAGTGATTTCTTTTTAATGAAAAATAACTTCAGAATCTCAGGCACTTAGAATCACTAAAAAGTAAAAAGCATTTTCCCCAAAGTAGGTGTTTTGACCATATCTAAGACTAACTGAATTCACTTGCCTTGAATTAACATAGTGAGTAAGGCCATAAAAGAAATGAAACATAGCACTGCCTGTACATTGAAGGGGCTAAAATAGTTCCTTCTCGAAACTTTTGCATAATACAGCTGTGCCCTGTTAAAGGATGGCCGTGTTGCAGAGGAGCGGGAGTTGCTCTTCACTGAACCTAAGCACAGTCATTTCCAAAGTCTCTGCAGATCCTTTGAAGGAGATGGCACAATGTAAGTGCAAGGTTGTTATTAGAAAACAAGAAAATTAGCTAACAGATTTTCTTTGAGGATGAACATTTCCAAGCTTTGAATCTCTATTGCAAGAGTAAGACTGATTCTTTCATTAAGATATGTATACTATAGCTTGTCACACCCAGCTCTGTACATCAATGTACAATAAGGAAAAACAATGCTATTGGAACATAAGTAGATAAAAATGGCAGAATTATCAACAGTGCTGCAGAAAATGCAGAAGTTCATGACAAATGTTTTTGTTTGCATTTGCCAGTTTACAGTCTATATCAGTGGGAAAATATTTTTCTCTTTATCTTTCCCAAAAGAGGAATTTAAATTGTAGCTTTGAAAAGAACTATCCAAGGAGCTCTTTGTTGATTTTTTCAGAAAGCTTGAAACACCAGAGGATTTCCAGAGAGCTATGACTTAATGTTGTGTCACTAACGGTGTGACAGCCTGGCAGTGGTCCTGGCCTCGTTACGGAATAGCTGATGTAGGAGTCATATAAACAAAATTAAAGGAGATGGAATTCAATCAGTGACACTCATTAGTTTTACAGAAAATAATTGTGTTGATAGCACTTAGACTTCTGTAAGAAATAAGACTTCATACTGCATGAGATCCTGACTAAGACACTTGAAATAGAATAGATCAGTTTGGGACATGCTGAATGGATCCCAAACAAGTCCCAATGACAGATGTAACCCAGCTGCGGAATCATCAGGGATGCCAGTTTCTAGTGAGGACCTGCACAGATTGGTTCCGTCCCTATGGAATTTAACTCTTTTTATGTCAGTGACCTGAAAGGGAACTTTGAACAGTGACTGAATAGATATGCAGATGGCAAAATATCTGGGGAAGTGGTAAATCACTTCGAGAGCAGGCTACTTGAAGAAAGTAGCTGATTCAATAATTCAATGAAAGTAGCTGATTCTGATGAGAAAGTGAACTGATTCATCTGGGTTTAGTGTAGGTATAGCTGGGGGCAAAGAAGATGAGTCATAATTACGGGATAGTGTTGACCCTGTCCTGAGAAATTTCGATACTGATAGACTTGAGGATTATAGAAGAAAATCTGATGAAGAGGAGACCCTCATGCGATGCTGGGACCCAAAAGGATTCGAGCAGCCCTTGTACATATTAGCTGATCCTCAAACTGATCCTGAGATAGATATATAGCTAGATAGATGTATAAAGTATGAGGAAACAGATCATGTAACTTCTGGATTTGTCCCTGCTGTAACAGTTTTGGAGTGGTGGGCTCCATGCTTGTGTCCACATCTCCAAGGGGATGGGCCCAAGAAGAACCATGAAAATGCTTAAAAGATTAAAACTCGCACTTTATAAAGAAACAGTCATTGATAACAGTCTGCTTGGCAAAGGGTAAGAGCAGTCTGAATACAGACTGTGGGTACTTATTTGAGACATTTATATGTACAAGCAATAGTGAGTTCTTTGCTCTCCTGGACAAGAGGGCAATAAGCTCCACGAAACTAGACAAGTCAACAGTAGAAGAAATAAGATGTAGCTATCTTTAGCTGTGACAGTAGCTAAGCATTGGGACAAGTTAAAAAGGTGGATTGGACATCTGCCATCACCTCTTTCCAAGTCAAGCCGGATGTGGAAAATAAAAAAAAATAAAAAAAATAAGCCCACACCCTAGGAGCTGTGGTCTGTACTGAGCTGGGAGCAGGAGTTCAGCACCTGACAAACGCCTCCATCTGGCCTGAAAATCTGCCACCAAGTTTTGGCTGGCGCCTGGGACCCTGCAGCGTGAGTGGGGTGGGGGCTGCCCTTTGACCGAAACAGGCGCTGCTCCCTCCCTCCTCGGATCCCACCCAGCTCTGGGGAGCCCGCTGGGTTGTCCGGGGCCAACAGCACTCCAGAAATAGCAGCCAAAAAGTTAATGTTTCCCTGCTAACCCATGCAAGAGAGAGGAGAAGGGGCTGGAGGGGAAGGCTAGCACCATGCCTGTGTTGTTTGGGCTTTCCATCTGGCAGGTTTGGGGGCCAACAGACCCTCTGGCTGAGAGAGCAGCTGGGGTAGATTTGCGCCCAGTTACAGGCAGATGAATTAAGGAGGCTGTCATCAACTCATAGGCTCATAGGATAACTCAGGTGGGAAGGGACCTCAGGGGGTCATCTAGTCCAACCTCCTGCTCCAAGCAGGGTCATGGAGAGGTTTTTAAAATGTTCCTGCCTTTGAAAAGCCAGCCTCCTCTAGCTGTTGCTGGCTCAGCCCTGCCAGAAACAACTTAACTGAGAGGCTGGAAAAGATTTCTAAAGCACTGTATCTTCCCCTTCAGATAATGCAATATAAATGTCGAATAATCTGGACACTTTCCTCACCTTCCCTCCTATGTTTCTGGTTACAAACTTAGGCTAGAGGCTTCAGAAACAGCAAAGAAGCCTAAAACCCATTGGCTCTTCAGACCACTCGAAAATGTCCATATTGAGTTGGAGCACACAGTTGGTTATCCTGGGAAGCAGCATCCACCTGTGTAAGGGCAGGATGCAGGAAGTGCAACAGGGTACTTTCAATGCCAGGTGATTTGCCCAGTGGTACCAGGTCTTCCCTGGACTATCAGGTTTTTTTTTCCTGAACACAAATTCTCTGTCCTCTCCTTCCTGCAAATCCATTGCCCTTCTGAGCCCGGAGGAACGAGGAGTCGGGGCATATATACGTGAGAAATGTATTTGAGTACAGACAGTACATCATTGAAACTGCTTTCTTTTCTGTGTTGATGCCTTTCACTGGGGCTCAGATAACTTGATTTGGCACTATTCACTGCTAAGTTCTCCATACCAACCGCAGCTGAGCTTTGTTTAAATGAGGTTTGCTGAAGCTGTGCTGAAAGTGAGTTTAAAGGTTCACAGTCTTTGGAGCGGATCCAGGCAGCTCTTTGTGCCTTCAACTCCCTTGGAAACTGCGGAGGGCTGGGGGCCGGGAGAAGATTTGCATGAGCAAGTTCTCTCTCTGGCCCCTGCTCGAGTGCAAAGGGGAGCAGTGAGTAGCGGCAGAAATTAGACACCCTGGGTCAGATTATTCCTCCTCCTCTGGGTCATCTCATCTGCCTCTCTGCTATTTTGACCCGGTAGTGCTCGGTACATACATAAGGGGCGGCACAGCAGTGAGGAATCAAGCTCCAGCAGAAAGTTTTAGGGATAAGAAGCTATGGCACTGCCTCTGTGCCCTGGGTTGTGGCAGCCAGAGAGGAGGCGGCTAATTTTGCTCAGACAATTTAAGTAGCGAGTCGTTTTTAGCCCCTGTAAAGAGCCCCTACTCCTTTAATGACAGCTGCACCTGCGGTTTTGAATGCCGAATGCGTCCCTTTGCATAGTGCAGCCACTGTAGAAAACACATTTGGTGTCCCCCCAGCTTTCTTCTTCTGCAGTAAGCTCCTTGCTGGGGAAGCAAGCTACTGAGCCAGTGTGAAAGTTATTTTTATTGTAGCTGGGGTGCTTTTGTTCTCCATTCTCTTAGGAGAAAAAGAAAGTCTGGTCACCCTGTGACCTTGGAGCCCATAGAGAACTTCAGATCTACCCAAGAAATACCACCCAAGCTAGAAACGGGTCTCTAGTCTGAGTTGGAGAAGGATTAGTTTAATAAAAGACGAATTTACCTTCCCCAAAGGCATCATCTTCTTCTCCGGGTGCAGTCGGATCTTCTTGGGCGTGCTGCATGGTGGCGAGGACGCAGCTCAGGGAGCAGCCAGAGCCGAGTGCTTCAACTGGTTCCTACGCTACCTCTCAACTATTTCCTTTCACGGGTTTCCTAAACATTTTGGTGGTAACAGCTTCCGCATCTGCACTTACGAGAGTAGTCTCATTCACATGAATAACATTTCTCGTTTTTACGGACAGCCTTTGAGTTGGGTTTTGAGGTGGGGTGTCCTTACTGCTGAGAGAGAAGTTGGTTTTGAGAGCAGGGGTGGGCAGGACGGGCTCAAAATGCACCCTGCCCCGTCGCCGCCAATGCCGCTGCGCGGCAGCAGCCCTGCCAGCCCAGGGTGTAGGGGTTTTGCATATGAATGTGAATCCTTTCTGGTGGCAGGGTTAGAGCTGGGGAACAGCTCACCCTGCTCAGTCTGCAGAGCATCTCGCTTTCACCCCAGGGACAGTTTGACCAGAGTAACCTCCCCCAGGGCTCTCTCAGTGCCATGTGTTCATGGGATTTTATTTTTTATTTAGCACGGCAGCAGTGACAGCATGTTCTCACCCCTGCTGGGCTGACCCACAACAGTGGATGTGTTGGCAATGTGGAAAGCCATAGGAGACACCAGTTGTCTCATAGGCAGATGCGCTGGCAGAGACCTGGTTCTTGCAATTAAGCTTTCCTGAGCCACCGACTTTGGTGCCTCACCAAACCTAAGGACCTTCCTGATGATCAGGTGAACAACAGGAGAACATCAAAGTAAGACTTGCTTTCTTTCAGTAATGGGCTTAATTATTTGAGTATCCCTGTCACTACTAATTCTGCATCACACCAGTCCCTTCAGTGGCGGCATTGTTGGAATTTGATAAAGTAAGGTGACTCCCTCCTGCCAGGTGTCACAATTTATGCAGGGACCATGCCTACAGACCAACTTACTCCAGATTTCCACAAAAAATACATTAGGGCTTCAGGTAATGTCTAAGCCTTGCGTAGTCCTGCTGACTTCATCAGGCCACTCAGAGATATTCAATATTTGTGTGCACGTGTGTGCACATACGGGCATGCGGGGCCTAACACCAGCAGTCCCCCACACCTCTGCTACCAGAAGTTAGTGTGTAATGCCAGTAAATGTGTACCGAGTTTTGATTACCCGGTCTAGTAATTGGATGTGTCACCACACCCTTGAAAGTGAGACTCCCAGCACAGCAGAGGTGTTTGCTACAGCTTCCGGTAGATGAGTCACAAGCAAATATAATGAGCTCATCTCTAATTATTACGGCTTTTTTTTTTTTTTTTTTCTTTTTAAGTGGGTTTCTGCAGGGCTGAAAATGGAGGCAGCTGATCTCCTAGGCAGTGAGAGAGTTCACAACTTGAACTACTCCAGACGGAGAAGACAAGGCAGAAGATGGGACAGGTCCATTTGGAGTACCTGACCTGCCCCCAGCCCAGGCCTTAGAGACATGTTCATTAGCTCCTGCAACAAATCCTGTGGCAGCACTTTGGTCATTGTAGGAAGGTGAAAATCCCCTTCCCAGCTCAAGCACAGTCTTCCCCTGGGCTCAGGGTAAGGTGCCTCCTGGTCCCTGGAAAGTAGTGCTGGATCCCATGGAGCTAATGCCTCTCCCTTGCTGTCACACGTTGGGCGTCTTGGCCGAGCTCTCCCAGGGACCTACTGCCTTACTGGGAGTGGGAAGCTGTGCTTTCCTTGCTGCTTGTGGCCAAAGCCAAGAGCCTCCTAGGACTGGTTTTTGGTGGGGCAGCATGGCTTGACTGCCTTGCTGTTCCTCTGCCACAGCAGCAAGCCTCCTTGAGAAACTCCATTCCTAGAAAGTCCCTCTCATGCTTTGCTTAGCTTTAAAATCACACTTGCTTAAGTCCTTGCAGAGGAAAGAGAACAGTTTGGCCCAACAGGTGAGAGGGTTGACTTATTTCTGGCCCTGCTGGAGAGGCTTAGGGAATTCACTTCTCTCACCCTTTTTCCTTCCCTGCTTATTTGAAGCAATTTCTTCAGGTGAGGACCATCTGTGATTAAGTGGTAGCTATGCTCTTTTGTGCTCAATGGGAGAGTCCCTTTGCCTCAGCAAGGCCCTCCTGCCATGATGGTGAGTAGACGAAGACTAAAAAGAGAAACACCAGTACAGGGTGATGAGGGGAAACAGCGAGAAGTGGGGATCAGTAAGAAAAAAGAAAGGGGTGTGAGAAGAGGGATAACAAGATGGAGATGTGAAAGCTGCAGAGGAAAAACATTGATCTGGGGATGCCAATGCAGGGGGATGGCACCTCTCTGGGTACTGCCAGAGTCAGAGCTGGAAACTGCTGAGCTTGCAGATCCTGTTGGGGCCAACATGTGAGAAGATTGCCGAGGATGAGGGAAAGGAGAAGTGCTGAAGGAAAGGCAGTCACAGGGTGTACCTTGCCCAAAAACTTTCCGGCAAGAGCTGCTCCCGGCAATGGGCAGTTGCTGCAGTATCATTTCCTTGAAACAGCAGGAGGTGGATGGGAGAAATGTTGAGCCCTTGTAAAGTCAATGGCTAAACAGCCTCAGGGTGCTGTGGAGCAAGTCAGTCTCTGAGATCCAGGGTAGGCCAGAAGTGCTGCTCCTGCTGAGGAGGTTTTTGGGGTTTGATTCAAATAAGTTGCAAGATGGGCGATGCTACACATACAGATGTGACTGACACAAAACAGCCAGCCTAGAAGGAAGAAACCTGGAGAAAATACCTTGCAACAACAAAGCTAACTTTCCTGTGTTGCCCTGCAATGGGAGCTCATTTGTAAATCAAGCATGGGAAGTTTTAGCCATTTACCGCTTCCTCCAGAGGCACAAAGGAGCAAGCCACACTGTCCTGGTTATTGTGGCAGTTCCCTTTTGTGCAGCATTTCCCCGGGACTTCAAGTTATTTCCTTACCCACTGTTTTCAGTCAGCCTCTCCAGATGCCTGTTACCTTGACAGCCCTTTTTTCTTTTATTTTTGGGAATTAAAAGGCATCAAAAGCTGTCCTCTCTCCTGAAAACAACTGTCACCAGAATGAACACACCAGCCGGGCTGGTGATGAATGGTAATGACTCAGCCTCCATTGCAGATGCACAAAGAGGAGTCGCTTTGATTCGTTCCCATTTGCCACATCGTCCCTCGACGGCAGCCTCACCTACATTGCCTGCAGGATGTGATGTTCCTCCAGAAACCTGTCCCCCAGGGGACCATGGTGCTCTTTCCCTCGAGACGGGATAAGTTCACGCGGACAAAACCAGCCCACCTTGCATGGGTGCCCGAGGTCCCCCTTATCCCTGCTCCATCTTTGCATTTGGGGCAGCATAATTTTGCCTTGCCAGTTTGCATGCCCATGTCTTTGCTGTTTACTAATCTCAACCATCCAGCCTAACAAAGTGGCTTCCTCCCTGCTTTATTTTGTAGCATCTCCACTTTTTTTTTTCCTTCTGTACCCACAAGATGTACTTTTATCTTGTTCTTGTACATGGTAACATGGTAACTTTTCGCTTCACTTGTTGGCTACTGAAGCCCCACTTGACACCAAAAAAAAAAAAAACCCCGAATCAATTTTACAGTCATTGCAAAGTTCTCACGTGTATGTTTTTCAAGTAACCACATCTGATCCTGCTCAGAAAAAGCCACCACCCATCCTCTAAGAACCTGTCAACAAAAAGCAGGGGGGACTGGGGAAATGTCAAAAACAAGGGTGGATCAAGAAAGAGGAGGTAGCTTTTAGAACAGCTCCTTTAAATCACCCCAGCCTTTCTATTCTTCCCCTGTAACTTACTTTATAAGAATTTCTGACCCAGAAGAAAAATCAAGTGTTCTGACGTTTTATCTTCAGATACAGGACTAAAAGCCAAGACATTCTTAATGGAAAAGAAGTGTAAAAAAATTGTGCCATATAGCAGCATTGGATGGGTTTGTTTTAATTCATCCCTACCTTAAGTTACCAACATCTCCACAAGCAGCAGCAGAGATGAGTTGGCCGTTTTCTGCCCTGCTATGCTGATGCAGAGGGGAGGTGTCTTAAACAGCTTCTTCCCTATTCATATCTCCTCCTGCTCCAGCGCAAGGAGGATTCCCAAGATACAGAAAGTTGTGTCAGAGGGTTAGTTACTGCCCTGCTTTGTTCTGGGGCTATTTTGTGGGTCAAGATTATATTTGGGGGGATAACCTACATAGAAAAAAAGGAGGAAAAAAAAAAAAGAGATACAGGAAGGGCAGATGACCCTAAGATGGAGACAGCAGGAAGAAGGACGTAGGAAAAGGTAGTTGACACCAGTTACTGGTCAGTTTGGGAAAGAGAGTGTTCATGTGTATTTAAAGTACTTGTAAAAGTTTTGCTCTGGGTATTGCTGCAGTTTCAGTTCTCCCAGTAAACATCCTTCTCAGAAACCTGAACGATGGACTCTCAGTAACTTGTCTAGTTGTTAACTTATTTGCAAGTTACAGGGACTCCAGGGACTTAGATTATGTTTAGACAGTCTGTGTCAGTGACTGACTGAGCTCAGTGTAATTTTCTTCTTTGCCAACTCTTGAAACTTTTAGCACTTTTTTTTTTTTTTTTATAGGGATATTGAGTTCTAGAGAAAACTTGGGAGAAATTCTCCCTCTTACTGTCCAGGAGGAAAGTCAGCAGGTCAGGACAGTAGAAGATGTGACTCACTCCACACAACTTCACAGACCTTAGGAGCCATGTAGATAGACTTCAGGAGGCTACAAAATACACACTGGGTATTTCAGAGAGCTGAAAAAGGTCCGGCTCCACGACCTGTTCACCCAACACAGAGGACAGTCGTTCCTGAGGACCTACATTAAACGGTGCAGATGAGCCGGGTGTATGAGCTGGTCTCTGGGAACACTGCAGTTTTGTGCCAGGGAGGTTATGGTGCCAGTTTGGGATGTAGCTCAATGCACTTAAGCTATGAAAAAGCCACGGTGGCTGAAGATCCACAGGCTGAGTCCCCTAGACCAGCTGGTGTCCACATCCATCTTGAACACCTCAGTCTGGCGGCTTGAATGGAGGTCTGTACACAGCCTTGTACTTAATGACTCAGCAGGCACACACATCACAGTGAGCAGGGACCATGACAGATGTGCTGTTGGTGCTTTGCTCTCTCCCTTCATCTTCCCTGCCATGTTGTGAGCAGTGAACCCATCACGTGTGCTGGAGGCAACTGATATGTGTGTCCATTCAGGCATGTCACTGCAATCCACAACACCTAGCACATCCCACCAGGCCCATCAAAGGTCACTTTGGCTTTCTTCTTCTGCTAAGAGTGCCATTTTTCATTCCAGTATCACTTGGTTTATGAAAGTAAATCATTACTTTCTCATAGAAAATAACTATTTCTGTTCAAAGGGAGGAAGCAAACCATCCTGGATGAAAACTCTACAAAATGAATATAATCTTGAAAATTGTACTCAGTAAGTAGTTCCCAGTGGTTCATTATCAAAAGAGAAGAAAATGGTCGAGTGTGATTTTGCAGGGCTCAGCCTTGGACCTGCTGTAATTCAATATATCAATAATAATAAAAATTTGAGCTAATACTGACAAATTGGAGAAGTGGTCTGGAAAAAACTAAATGCAAGAGAGCAAACTGTGAAGTACTATGCTTAAGCAAGAATTATCAACCTCATAAATGCAGGCTGAGGGATGGCTGCTTAAGTAGCACCTTTTCAGCAAGGAGGCTGGAAGCAGCCAAAAAGGATTCAGCAGTAACACCTGAAAACAGCAGACAAGGTACTATCAGGTGTGATCAAAAGCAGACACAAAGCAATTTGGTCACTGTGGTTGGAGTTAGCAAGGGCCCTGCCAAGACAGGACACGGCTTTCAGGCATCTCAGTTCAAAGAGGATAGAGACCCTTTGGTGATCATCCTGAGGGGAACGACCAGACTTCTCAGAGGACTAGCAAACAGGAAATTTAGAAAAAGATATAAGGAACCAGAAGCCATTTGAGGGAGAGAAGGTGAATACAGGAAATAAGAGCAGCCCTCAAGCCCTCTTCTCCACCTCTGTGGTGCAAGAGGAGTCATGGATTTAGATTACAGAACGGAGTAAGCAAATTAGGTAGCAAACTAGCAGAAGCTAGAAAGAAGCAAGTTAGGAAAAAAAAACTTTCCAACAGTCAAGACAGTGAAGCAGCAAAAGCGAGTGCTTGGGTGAGTCAGTGCCGAGTGAATCAGAGTGCTGCTTTAATTTACAAAGCATCCGTAGAGCTTTTGAAGAACAAAGTAGACAAGTAGCTATTGGGAATAATATAAGAATAATTGGTTTTGCCTTAAGGAAGGGCAGTGGGAGTAGGGGATCTCTTGAGGTTAGGCTCAATGCTATTTTGCTAGAGCAGCTATTGAGTAATGCTGGGTTTCTACTTGTTAGTTTTATTTCTCGGTGACACTTAGTTGAGTGCTAAGTTGTCCCACTGCTTGAGGGGTTCGGCACATTCCAGTGGCTCTTGGCTGGGATGGGAATATCTTTGCTGTTCCAACCAATTTAAGTATCCTTACTCTCTTTCTCCTTCTGTAAGAAATCCTCACGTCTGGCTGCTTTTGCCTTCATTCTTTCTTCCTAGCTATTTTCACACCTGTTCCTCTGTGATCCACTGAGGTCATTGTCTACAGCAAAGAATAGATGATGGTTTTTTCATCCTTTGATGATTAAACACCATGGGTTTCTCTCAGAAGTATTTCAGATTGTCTCCATAAATTGTTAAAGAGAAGCAGTCTGTGTACCATAAAAGTGTGTAAACTAGCTGGTGCTGTCCACAGCGTAACCAACAAATATGCTCAATCCCACTAATCATCAAAACCTTATGTCTTAATAAGAGTTATGCATCAATTATATAATCTTCTTACCAATTTGAACAGATTCTGAAATCAACCAGCGAGGCCTATACCGTATTCTAATGCCTATGCCCAAGCCACAAGACCTTCCCAATTTTTTTTTTTACTACAGCATTTGTTAATCATTTTTTTGCCCGATACTAATTTTCTTGGTTGTTGGAGGTAATATGGAGGAGAAACTCATCTGTATTCAGCTATATGTCTTCCATGTCAGGCAAAGTACATTGCAAGCTGAGTCACAGCCCTATTTCACTAATATTTCCATAAAAATAAGAGTTTCCTTTCTTTCCCTCTAAGTAGACTATTAGAAATGGAGTGAAAGTTCTGGGTCATTTATTTTAGACTCCCAGGTCACATTTGTCAAATAAATGGTGCCTGTAGATGAATGCCTCTCCTTCACACTAAACTAATTCTGCTTGTAGACTACTCAGTTTTGGGGTCTTTACTGCTCTATGTTGTGTACACTGTGTTTCCAGTTTCTCCAACCACTGGAAGGAGTTCAGGAATTGGTCTTCTCCCTTAGTCTTCTCTGATTCTTCCAGCTCCAACCAGCACAGTGTTCATTCTGCTGCTGTGTGATGGTTCTTGACAGTACTGACCCAAGACATTTTGCAAGGCAATGTTTGGGGTGTTTTTCTGCAAAAGGAATTTTTGAAGACATTTTCTTGTATTTCCACAAAATGTGGGTAAGATGGGTAAGACGGGCAGCCTCAGTTGTGGGATGGCTCAGACCCTGCCTGGGGCAGCTGCAAAAGCAGGGGGCGTGCATTTCTCTAAGGCAGTCTTAGCTGCTTCTGTCACCAGGACACTGTCAAGTCTCAGCATTTCCCCCTCACCCACAATGTATTCTCTTCATCAGTCCCTTAAAATGCTATAAATTACTGTTTGGCACAATTCTGCAGCTCTCTTGCAGAGCACCACTTAGCAGGGCCTGGCAGACATAAGGAATTGCTGTTGCAAATAACGTTCCAGGCAGAAGTATGAAATCCAGACCATGCCTTTGCCTTCCAAACTGTGTTACAGAGAGGGTTCAAACACCACAGGTCCTCTCTGGCAAGGTTTCCTCTGCCAGAATCTATATTTGCAAGAGCTGAAACAGCCCTAAACTTTGAGCCTCCTCTGTTTTGTAGGAAGGCATCACTTCAGTCCAGCTCACACTGGTAACTGCAAAGCCGGTGTGATGCCAACTTCACCACAGGCTGGAGACGCCATGAGGAAGTCTGTTTTTTAGCCCAGTCTGGTTTTTGTGAAACCTTTGCCAATACTGGTCCTGAGTTGGGTGCTCTCTCCCAGGCCATGTGTCACTCACACCTGGCATCAAGGTCCCAGGAGGTTTGAGCATTTAAGCCCAAGCTTAGTGACAGTACCAACACTCAAGCTTTTGATCCTTCCCCAGTTTCTTGTTCCAACCCACGCCCTGCAGGTGACCATGGCACAGTTAGTAGTAGGGCTGTATTAAAACCAGAGCATTTTGGTTTTAGTAAAATAAACAATTGGCTGCAAAGGATGGAAAAGCTCTCTTCTATTCCCTGTTTTGCATGTGATAACAGAAGAGAACTCTTCTGTTAAGGATGCAGAGCTGAGATGGGCCTATTCTGTTCTGGCTTTCAGGCAACTTTTCGAGAACTTTTTCTGAAAAACGTCCCCGCTTTGTATTTGCAACCTCTTGGTACATGGGTGCCACTCTGGGATCGAGTTCCCCGAATAATTGCAACAGCAGGATTTACTTCTCCTTTTTCTGAAGCCCTAGAATAAGAGCATAGCTGAGAACGGAACCTGCGGTAAAGGAAATCTCACTGCAAGGCATCCCCGCCCTGTCCGCCTTCCTCCTTGAGCAAGCGGCACAGGGCATGCGCGGGGGCTGGATGTGCACGGGGCTGGTAATAGCTCTCCTGGAGGGATTGCTTCATTTTCACTCCCACAAAGTAGGGCAGAAAAGAAGAGTATTATTTTAAATTATTTTTTTTTTTAGTACAGTGTCTCACTTTTTGCAATTTGTTGAAGTGTTTAGCAGCTCAGAAGCAGTTTCATGGTCACAGAAGAATGATTTGGAATTTGTGGTTTGGGTTGCTTTTAACTGAGGAGTAACACTTCTCCCTCCCCTGCAAAGCACAGAGGGTCAAAAGAAGGGACATGGATTTGGGGCCCATCAAAAGAAAGAAGTGAAGAGCCACATATACATCTTCCACAAAGAAATTCTAGCAGCTGGGTGGACAAGCAATGATAATATACATAGAGTACCTTAGAATGAGGAAATCCCTGCAAATGTTTACATGCATCTGCAATTCCTTACCCCACAAAAGTGTAGTAGTTTAAGACAGGAAGTAAAGAGCAGCTTTTCCACCTTCAAATGATGGATGTACGTTAACTGTCTGCCATTGACTATGGTATCCTGAACAAATTTCACTCATAAAATGTACCTAAAGCCTTCCATGACTATACATGATGAGGATTTTGGTCCCCTCCTGCTGCATTGCTGCACCAATACTTAGCTGGCTCAGGAAAAGATCACCACCCACTACATCAGTGTTTCTTCAGTAGCCTTGATTTTGTTAATCAGCCTGTCTTTCATCCTGGCCTTGTTTGCTAAAAGAGCTACTTCAGAGAGAGCTGTACACACAGAAAAATAAAAATAGCAACAAGAGTTTCAGCAGAATGTGGCACTCCATGCTATTACTTTTTTTTGCCGTTTGCATCTCCTGAATTTTCTTTTTCTAGCAAGTTTAACTCTTCTGTAGAGACCACCCCACACACAGATATTAAGGCTAGTGAGAGGCTCTCCTAAACAGTGGTGGAACATGGAGTTAGCTTCTCAAAGTAAATAAAAAATGGCTCAGTCTGAAGTGCAAGTGTTAATGGGCTTTAGTATTTTACACGACAGGCAGATCCAAAATTATCATGGCTGATAGAAAATAACATGAGCTGGCTGAAAGGAAAATGAGAAACAAACTAGTGTATCCCCGTGGGCAGACTCTTCGCTCTAGTACGGAATGGTGCTGTGGCTGATTAAACTGTCTCGGTACAGGCTTTGCACTTGCAGAGGAGACAAGAAACTGGTGGTAGCAAAGTGGCAACTTGCAGTGAGCGACAAAGCAGTGGCTGTGGGAGAGACATCAGCATGCCCTACTTCATGCACTCAGCGCAGAGTGCTGCGCTCTGTGAAAAAGCTTTAAGGGGAAGGGAAGTATATTTTATCTCCAACTGATTTCAAGTTGCCCACCCAGTTCTGGAGACTGGCAGAGGGATGCTACTGCTCAGACAGGGCAGCAGGGACGGGGGATCCCAGGTGTGGAGAGCAGTGGGGACTGCCCAGCATGCAGCAGCCCACCTTTGCCATCACTGCGATGTGAAGGCAGAGCCCTTGGGAGACCCCCTCCCCACCTCTGACCGGGTGGCTGCCCCCTGCCATGGCGCCCTGCCCTCCAGCTAGACCCCCAGCTGGTGGGGGATGGGACCCTTCCTCCCTGCTTCTCTGCAGTGACTGGGCAAGATGGGGATAAAATACAAAGTCAAAAGAAAAGAGGTTAATTTTTTTTTCCACCATGCATCTTAGCAACAGCACCTACACGAAGATCTAAGTATAAGATCTTTACCCCCTACCTTTCCAAGCAATTAGCATGCTGAAATACAGGCAAGAAACAGGACAGTGATGTCAAAACTGACATGTAGGAAGCCCATTTCCTTTTCACACGGGTTTCACCGTGTGGACCGAGCTGGCTGAGAACAATTTCTGAACCTTTCTCCTCCCCGTGGAGAATTGCCTCCGCAGCAGTTTTGGTAACAGTCCAAACCTGCCTGCTTTTGGTGACTGGCGCTCTCCTGCTGGCTGATGGCCAGAAGGTCTCACATTTTCAAAGTAAGAAAACCCCAACCCCCATGGACTGCTCTCCAGCGAAACTAGGTTGCTCAAAAACATCTGAGAAGGAAAGGTAGAGAACGAAGGCTGCCCGTTTGAAGTAGATAGACTGTCTTTTGGAGCAGAGGGGAGCTGGGAAGAAAGGCAGCTGGTGACATATTCAGTGCAGTGCTGGCTCCATCTGAGCCTTCTTTCATCAGCCAAATTTTAAATTAATCTCAATCTGGTCTCTGAATCTTGCTGGCAAGTTTTCTGGTAAATTTAAGACTTAGAAGAGGCTAAAGGAAGATGCTAGGCAGACAAATTTATTTAGGGTTTCCAGCTGTGGCCAGCAGTGCCTGGGAAGGGAAACTGTGCTTGTGAAGCCGGAGGCTGCTGTGGGAAAGGTGGAGCGATCCCCTCCAGCTCTGTGTGCCTCCCGTGCAGGGCTGGCACTGGGGGTGAGCGGGCAAAGCCTCCTGGCTGAAACACAGCCAGGTGTACGTAGCTCGTTATGAACCAAACCTGGGTACACTCACAAGCTGGTGTTCAGGGCTTGCCTCTTGAGTAAAGAATCAAGTGAGTCCAAGCCCTCTGCTTTTGCTGTTTTCCTTTTTAACCAGAAATGATGAATTTTATTTTTTTTTCTCTTAGTATCCAAGCAATGTTATTTCCACCCCAAAAGTTTGCTGTTCCAACTCGCAGCCAACGAATGGAGCAGACAAGGCATACAGGGAGGATGTCACTGGGCCAGTGGGGAAGTTGGAGATGAGAAGGAAACACCCATGAGCCTCCTCATATAAGGGCTTAGGAAACTGAAATCTCCAAAGAGTTTTTCTCTTAACTCCTTCGTGTTTATTGAGATTTGCCCTCTGAGTGCCTTGTCTGACTGACAGCCTGACTCTTTCTCTTCTCTCCGTGTTCCACAAGGCTGGGACACTGCCTAACACCAACTCATTTGAACTCCTCTTCCCAGTGTGCTCACTTGTCTCTGCACCAAATCTGGGGACTTGTGATGGATTAAAGCAAGGCAAATGGTCTTGTCTTGAAGGTTGTAATGAAATCCTCTCTAGTCCCCACTTACTTTAGCAGGCAGGTCAGCAATCCATCACTGCTATGCTTGCAGGCCTAACTCTGTAAGTGTGCCTGAGTAAGGCTGGTTCCATTTTCAAGGCCAAAACCAAACTTTTCAGGCATGCATTAAGCCTGCAATTTAACCTTTAGGGTAGATTGCAGTTTAGAAGATGCAATAACTTGTGGAATGAATCACCAAATTTGAAGTTGCTAGATATTTTTTTTCCTTAGTGGTCAAGGTTAAATATGAGAAGAAAGTAACTCAGTGTAGGAGGATCACAAAATATGTTAATGGCATAACAGCAACAGAAGGACTGACCCAGCCCTGTGAATTTACGGGTTTTAATTTCTTAATTGCTTTTCTCTCTCTCAGGAGCTACAAGAACAGCAATACACTGAGCTTTTAGCCCATGCTCTCCTGTTCCTTCATCTCAGCCTCAAACTCAGCCACAGCCAAGTCACTCCACCTGGCCCTAGTGAGCTTGAGCAAGCAAGGCTCAGCAACCCTTGCTTGCTCAAGCCCTGTTTTCTGAGAACAGGGAAGGCAGAACAAAGCTGTGTTGCACAGAACAGCCTTTCAGCTGTCTGCAGGTGAGCTTTCACCCCTCCATTTCTTGCTCCACAGCACAGTGATCAGAACAAAACCATCTGAGACAGAGACATATGTTCCTTCAGTGGCTGGCCTACGCTGGTGGAGAGGACTACTGCAAGAGCTGCCAAGCTTCCTTGACCAAGTCACCAGCTCAACCTGATCTTCGCTAGCTGGCATCTCCTAACACACGTGCAGCACTATAATCACATCCATTAAAAAATCCCTCACAAGCCAGAAGCAAACAGGTCACCGAACCAAAACACGCCACTGCACACACTTGTTCCTTTGGGGATAGGAAAAGAGAAAAAGGGAGCTATGACAGATGTCAGTGATGCCACATGGCATGCCCCTGGAAGGGTGCACTTCCCATGGGCATGAGCCCAGATGTGAACATCGACAGAAAATGGAATACAGCTCCTTGCAGGCTTGCACAGTGCTTGCTGAACCTAAATTTGAGGAAAGTCCTTTGAGCAAAGCACTTTGCATAAGGGAAGCAGCCCATCCTGACCTTCAGGGTTATCTTCCATTTCATAGCCAATTCTCAGAAGGTCTGGTAATGGGCATATTAGCACTGTCTGTGGATGGCTTTACCTCCTGAGCTACATGCAGGAAAGGCATCACAAAGCAGCACTGGGCACTTCTCTTGCCTGAACTGTGTTTAGATGATGCTTTCTGTGCTCGAAAAGAGAGCGGTTCCCAAGAGCACATAAATATATTATAAAGCAGCAGAAAGCTCAATAATTAATTTTCAGCAAGGAGAGGATTTTATTTCAACCAGAGTGACATAAAAAGCTTTATGGATTCTCACAGCCTTTAAGGGGAAAGCTGAGCCGATTCAATCCAAAGGCTGTCATGAAAGAGGCTCAGCCAACATGATCTGATCCCCATGCAGTGACATCCTGACCGTTTTGGAGCAAATGCACTTTTCAGTGCTATTTCTCAGTAATAGAAGCACAGGCTCCAACAAGCAGCAGATCCCTTTTCAGTCTTTTCCTCTTATTTTGTGATTAGAAATTGTCTGCCAAAGTGTCAGAACGGCAGCAGCCCAGAGGATCATTCCACTTGTTTCCACCAGCAGTGAGCTCTGTCCTCATTTGTGGTGTCGCTTCCTTCTCATGTACAGCCCACTTATAGTTGGGACATCCAGTATTTAAAGACTATTAAGGCAGGCATGTATTGTGAACAGCTAAATAATTCCTTTGATGAATTATTGAAATACAAGTAGAAGCTCATGAAGGACTCATTCTTGGGATGAATAACTCAAATAACTCCAACTGGGGACAAATAACTCTTTTTACAAGCATTTTGGGTGGTAGAGGGCAGTGAGGCAGCTTTGCTTGTGTCAGGAAGATAAGATGCCTATATGGCATAGCTAGTTTAAGAGATGAATCAACGGAAGAGGAGAAATTTGCTGAAATTTGACAAAATCCTCATGAACAAGGGAAGTGCCAACAAGCTAGTTACTGTGAGTACTTTTCTGCATACAAAGGTGTGTAGGATTCTGACTGGATGATTTATAAACCACCTATACTAAATTTTACTCTTTTATTCTCTTTATTAATCTCATTGCTCAAAACCCAACAGCAGATGAATGAATAACCCTATGCAGAACATTCATGTAGTTTTCTTTTTCAACTGGGTTTTATAATACTTCAATTCTGTTACTTTTTTGGGCGTCTCTAGAAAACCCTGCCAAGGCAGTAGCTCAGGAGCGGGTTGAGAGGCACAGCCCACATGGCAGCTCTTCCTTGTGTAGGTAGCATGTCCTTGCAGCACCCTTCCTCGGCTCTGCCGCCCCAGACCAGCCATCAGCAGTATGTTCAAGGGGCAGACCCACATGTCATCTAAGGGGCTGAGAGAGGCAAATAAAAAGTGGCAACAGCAGCATAGCCCCCAGGCCACAACCTAAAAATACCAATAAAAGCCAAGTGCATCAGCTACTGGTGCCACTGTTGAGGTTAAAGCCAGTAAGATTTCACGTAAGGCTGACATGTCCTCGTCAGTTTGTCCAGAGGGTGTGGAAATTAGAAATGGGGAGGTTCCCCTTCGCTGAGAATGCTGTAATTAAAATGTAGTCATGAAGGACTAACTACTGCATGACTGATGGCCAGTGGCCGGGTTTCTGCTGCACAGCAAGGAGTGAAGCAGCTGCAGGAACAGGGTGAAATTGTACCCATCACCCAGCAAATCCACCGGTAGCACTGGGAACAAAGCAGCAGCTGAGGTGCTCTCACAGTACTGGCTGGCTCTTATTCCTGCTGTTTCTGTGATAGTTATAATAGCTTCTTTTAACATTGCTAATAGCCTGGTCATGTTTCTGGTGCAAAAAAGCCATTTCTATTTCATACCAGCATTCTGTGAATTTTTATGGCAGCTATTTTAGAACTAATTTCAGTGAGTTTCCTCAGATTTCCCCAGTCTGAAATGCTGTGTGTTCCAGTAATAAGGATGCCACTCATAGCTAGAAGGAATTTTTCATGCATTATTTATTCATTATTCTATGTGATGAATGTGGGAGGTGTTATGAATCCACAGTAGGAGATCTGGAGGTACTCATTTGCTTTTAGTACTGTGTGATTAAAAGGAAACTCTCTGCTTGCGTAGGCAATGAAGGTATTGAATTTCTCTTATCACCGAGACGGTGAAAAACTTGGTTTCTTTCATTTCTTCCATCCAGGAAGCAATGACTGCCAGCACAAGCACACAGTGTGATCTGTTCAGGAGATACACAGTTGCTAGACTAGATCTGTTCTCATCACTTGCAAAACAAAGAGCCAGGAAGTATGCATTTAAGGGTAAAATCAGATATTTAGGAGATAAAATCTGCATAGAGTGTAAAATGAAAGATTTAATCTGAGCCTTACCTTAAAGACCTGCGTTTGTTTTCCTGTCTACTATATACTGCCCAAATCCAAATGAAATGTTAGAAGACATTGCATTTGGGTATAGATGGTGTAGAGTTCAAAATCACCTGGTTTGGGAACGTGCTCACTCAGGGTTTTGTTTCTGCCTGTGACAGAAGTACAGACCTGAACTGGGTGGGATGGTCAGAGGTTTAATTCAGGTTTAAAAGGGGACAAGTGTACATCCTTGTGGATTCTTTATAGTTCTTTGCTAGGATGACAGTTTCACATTTTCCTTAGCACAAAAGGCCCCAAACCTAAAAAACTACAAGCTCCAGCTACTTGAAAAAACAGCCAGTGCTTACTGAAGGCCAGCATGCAGGTGCTGTTCAGGAACTGCATTGGGACAGACATATCATAATAACAGCACAGGTATTCCTCAGCAAGGAGGGTGTAGGCACCTGCAGCCAGTACTGGGAGTTTTGTCTGGACATGAAACAGAGAATGAAAAAGGTGATGATACTCAGAGCACCACCAAGACCTGCACAGTAACTCAAAGCCAAGGAGATAGGAGAAGCAGTTGGATGGGCATGACCCAAAGAGCTAAGAGATAGTAATCCTCTTTGGCAGAATACAGTCCTTCTCCAGATGGCTGATGCATTCATGGTGATTCAGTAGTCAGTTGTGGTAGCACCACAGGCACTGGAGGTGTTACACACCAGTATCCTGGGGCACAAGACTGTGTGGATGTACTGCTGGAAGCATGGCTAGAAAAGGCCCAGAGTGCCTCCAGTGCTTGCTCACCCCTGTTGTGCCCAGGCCTGGGCTTTCCCTCTGCTCCGCACACCTTCTTGTCAGCTCCCACAGCCCTGCCACCACCTGCCCCAGGCAGAAACTTGTTCCCAGGGCCAAGGAGTCAGCAGTAGTTATTTTTGCCTAGAGCTTTCCTTCATTTCACTTGCATGGTTTCACTTCTGATCATGTTTCTAATGTTCCCTTTAATGAATTGCTGCACTTTGTTTCTTAAAATATTATTTGCACAGCCATTTTGCTGACTATCTTAGTGCTGAGGAGAGGACTAGTATGGGAAGGTCCAAAAGTGTAACATGTCCTTTACTTGGTTGTCCCCTGAAGGCTAGGGAGCCTCCAACGTGGGCATCCCATGCTGGACAGAAAGACCTGCTTTTAATGGCCTGATGCACCAAAAATCAATGCTGGCTGATGCGGTTAGGAGCTCTCCTCTGCTCCCAAGCTGTGGACAGGCCAAGGAACCATCAGACATAAAACTTTGCAGACCAAAGCTGAGGCTGGAGAAAACACTAGTCCCACCAACAGTAATGCAGCATGCACACAGTTGTCAGCATTTCTTTTCTGGGCTAGACTCCTGGGTTTTTCTGAGGGAGAGGAAGCTGCCCTGGTCTTCTGCCCTTAGCTTTTGCCCTGAGCCCATCCTGGCACTTACAGACACTGTGCAGAGTGCAGCCAGCAAATAAATCCCTTGGCAGGAGGTTTTCAATGAAGTCCTGGTGACACTCCTCAGGAGAGGCCAGCAGTGGTGACAACGGCAACAGCCACCGTGTGAAGCCTCACAACCCACATTAGTGAGGAGCAGGAGAGGCTGCCGAGGGTCAGGAATGGATAGGGTTCCATCAATCTCAGTCACTTCCAGAGTAGCTTGTGGAAAGCCACAGCATCACACCCTCAATGGGAGCATCCACAACCACTGGGGAGGAAACAGCCTCGTGGTTGACAACAGACTGAATGTGGGTGGAGAAATAGCTTTTCCTGTTGTGGCTCTTGTTATGGTGGGAAGGGAGGAGGGAGAGCACAAACAGTTGGGATATGTGCATCTTTAATCACCCCAGAGTAATTGGGAAATGAAGCCTGGAGATCAGCCCAATTAAAGGCAGTGAATGTTTGAACTATGTGAGAAATAAAAATATATTGCTATAGCTTTCTGAGCGCATCTTTACTGGTGCAAATTCCCTCCCTTGCTATTCAAACAGTGGGAGTTGATTTCTGACTTTGGTGGGAGGAATTGGGCTCCAAAGACAAATTTTCTATTGCTTACACTTCAAAACAATGCCAACAAAAAAGTCCAACAAACAACAACACAAAAAGGACGTCCAAAATACCCATGGTGGGAATCCAGAGCTGTACATCTTTTTGGTATACAGTTAATATTCTTATTCAGGCATACAAAACATAATTTTTCTTTAAGAAAAGTCAAGCAACTAATACAAATTCATTGTGCTGGAGAGTGAATATAAATCCCATGAAATCACGGTTCATGCTTTCACAGTTGAGAGCTTGGCAGAGCTTTGCCAATGCCCTGGCTATGACACCTTATGAGCAATGGTACCTTGGATGGAGGCTATGAGGACCACCAAGAACTCCGGCTGGCTTGTGGGCAAGGGGGCCGTCCCAGAAGAGGAAAACTGTGAGCACAGCTTCTTATATTAGTGCACTCTTATTAGGCAAACACCAGCTTGTACTGGCTATGCAACCACTTAATCTGATTACGGGCTGGAAATATGGCTGTCGAAGACAATTTATAATTTGTAGATTAGTGATGGAGTTACAGAACTGCACAAGGAGAGTGGGGAAGACCCATGGTTACCCCAGCTAAGCCATGGCTACATCCGTGCCATACTTTTTGCGTGAAGGAAAGGGAAAAAGGGACAAGGAAGGAAGGAATTTGGAGAACTAGTCACCTAACACCAGCTAAATAAAAAGCCCCTGGCCCAGCTGAGAGCTGGCAGCAGGGTAGGAGATCTGAGAGCACCACTTCCTTCCAGAAAGAAATGCTGAAATCCTCAATGAAAGTTAAAGTTAACCTGAAGTTGAAATTCTCCTTCTTGAAGAAGATCCCCAGTAACATTCTGACAAAATCACCTCAGTGAAGTTAAGCACCTTCTGGTACAGGCAGAAATGACCATCAGGTATAATTTCCACTCAATCTGAAAATTATGATGTTGTGTGCAATTGGTAGGGCCTCATGGAAAACACTTTGCTCCTCCTGACAGTAAGTTGGTCTTTTAAGAGCAGGCAAAATGTTGAAAGATGACACAATAAAATAATTACAATTTATTGCAGCATGTGCTCAGTTGCCTTATGCAAATCCCAGGGTGTGTTGTACATCGGGTGCCCTCTCGTCACAAAATAAACCCTCAGCTCTTCTTCTTGTCAACAGATTTTTGGCAGCCAAGGAAAATAAAGTGCTGTTAAAAGCCGACCATCTTATTCATGGAATAACTTAAAAGAAGGATGGTTTGGTATTTGTGTTCATTTTTTAGCATAACAAATGCCTGATTATAAAAGCAGCCCAGGCAGGCAGTGAAGACGGGGCTCAGTGCTGGCTGGGGTGGGCTCTCAGCCTGCGATGTGTGGTCCAGAGTAGCTACATCTCCCCAGCAGGAGATGGTGTTTCTGCCCCCATCACCATCCCTGTGGCCCTGGGAGGAGGTGAGCTCCCCTCCCAGCTCCCCCCACACTCTGCAGGGCACCTGTCCCCCGCCTTGGGACTGGGCTGGAAGCTGCTGATGGCTGCCACCCAACACTGACTGGGACATCAGTTAAGGACAGAGATACAGAGGCAAAAACCTAGAAGTGTAAAAAATTAAAATAGGGCTGGAAGAGACCTGCAGAAGTTCATTCTTCTGTCCCAAGGGAAGACCCTGTAGACAGATACTGGCTAAATTGTTCCCTAAGACCTTGGGTGATGGGGATCAGAGCCTTTCCCAGAAGCCTGTCCCACTGGTACATGGTCTCCACCCTTGAAAAAGGTTGCCTGAAGTCTAACCCAGCTCTGTCTTGCTGCAGTTTAAGATGAAACATCAATGCAACATTTACTTTTTCTTTTAAAGGAAATATATTGATTAGGGATTTTTTCCTTACTTTTCTTGAGCAAGATATTTAAGAAACCTCTATTCACAATAATCTCAAGCCTTTCCCCTGGACTCCTTGTTGACAGTCACTTGTCAAAGGGATGACACAAAAGCAAAGATTGATTCAGGAAACAAAAATATTCATGTGTCAAGAAGAATTACGGGTCTGAGTCTAACATCCCCTTTCTGAAGTGAGATGGGTGCTGCGGTTTCACGTCATACCCTCACCTTGACAATAGTAATGTGTAGCAAAGCAGAAACAGCTGGGTTTATGCCAAGGGGTGGATGTGATGGGTTGGCTCCCGGGCTTGCTGGGTGGCTGGCTATGGGACCCCAACTGGATGGGCAGCAGGTAAGCAGATCCCTCGCTGAAACCAAGGCATGGCTGCTCCCAGTCCCCCAGCCCGGTGCTGCCTGGCACCCAACAAGCACCTCTTCCCATCCCCAGTGCCTCTCCGTGCCCTGCCAGGGGCTCCTCCCACACTGTCCTGCCTTGACCTCACAGCTGGGTTTGCACCAGAAGACCGAACCACACCTGATACTTGTTGCTGCCAGGAGGGGAAGTTTCAGATGCTTAAGTGTGGCCACGGCCCTTGTGCTTGGCACTGGTTCAGCTCTGCTTGTTGCCGGCCACTCGTGCTAGCGAGCATCTGATATCACATTGTATGTGAGGCATAACGGGGAAACAAGCTGCTGGTACAGAGAAGCCATCTCCGGGTGAAGCAGTTTTGAGCTGATCTTGGTGGGAAAACTCTTTTTGTACACAACAAAGAGGGGCAAAACTTTCTTGTGCTGGGGAATGAAGGGGATGATTCAGCTGAACAGCATCATGCATCATCTGTTGCTGGTAGTTGTCTAAATAGCATCACACATCATCTGTCACTGGTAGTTTTCACAAGCAAAGGAAATAGTTTACGTAAGTAAAGGCTTATTAAAACCAGTAATAAAAAAAAAGGAAAGGCAAAGAGGTTCATATGTAAGTCAGCACACATTCAGGAACATGCAGTGCCCAGCTGCAAGTCCCAACTAACAGCGCAAATAGATGATGCTATGTGATATTGCTTGCCTTAATTGCTGCTTAGAAATGTCTCACTGAGAAAATCAAGGAAAGACATAAAATAGTAGCAAGTTGCTTATTTGCATGACTGTCCCAGCAGGAGAGCAGTTTTGCATGAGGTTTGAAATCCCAGGGAGGGCAGGGTGTAAACAAGGGAGCGCTCACCCAAGATTGCAAAGCATGGTCCAGCAACCCCAGCAGCTCCCAGGGGAGAAAAACTCTCCTAAGTGAACAGTTTGCTTGATTCCTCAGCATCACAGGGAGGCTTTGACACAAACAGAGTGTTTCTGGGCATTATTCGGATCATGGCTGAAGTAAAACGTTTTTTAAAACTTTTAAAAAGCTGTACCTGGACAGCAATAAGAGGCAGGACTTGAAATGACTATGTGGACATTTCTGCAGCTGCTTGCTTCATGAGGGTGCTATGCCCACTTTTTGTGGGAGCTATGAGTAGTTTTTCCTCATTAGCGTGTGGTACGGTGGAGCTACTGATGTCTTACTGTGTGTATGAGTAATTTCTTTAGTTCAGTGACCGGCTGAGCATGCAGTGCTCACATTGCCACGGCCAAGTGTCATCAGCGCTCTGGAGCAGCAAGCTCAAATGCTTCCAAAGTAGATAAATGAAGCTCTCTGCTTTACTGTGCGCTTTTGTCTGGGAGCTTAGCACCTCACATTCCTGCCTGCTCCATGGGGTGGTCAGAGGTGCCAAAACTCTTCTCCTAAAGCCATTTTTCTGAACTTATCTTGATCATAGTCTCTGCCTCCATCTACCTCAACACATCTACACAAGCGCACCTTGTGCATAATACATCGTTTTGGTGTGTGAAGTGTTTCATTGACCCAGGATATGCTACGGATGTTCCTAAACAGCCATACTAGAAGATATGCTTCCTATTAAGTATGCCAATCCCTGAAAATTTAACACAGGCTGTGAAAATAAGTCTCCAAGTGTGTGAGTGCAAATGAATCCCTGGGTTACACCACTTGAGCCTCACCAGGACGAATGTGCCTCCCAGTGCCACGCAATGCTCTGTGCTGCTGCATGAGTATCAGGCTGGGAGAACATGGATGTCCAAGAAAAAGATCAGAACAGCAGGTGATTCAGGAAACATGTTTAAAAAAAAATTAATCATCAAACATGAAATCATCTGAAAGTACACAAAGTTCTTTCCCATTAAGGAAGAACAGCCTCAGGTTCAGCACAAAGATTTGGGGTGTTACATGCTGTTCTTTGGCTCTGGACTAACTTGTGTGTGAGGAGCAAAGGCAGCGCAGCTGTGCCAGAGTTGCTGCTGGCGTTTCCAAGCCGTGTGGCTGGGAGGCACCATCGGGAGCCCTCTTTAGCAACACAGCTGACGAGTGACGGGCAAGGTTGTGCGAAGGGAGCTCAAAGCATCAACACCCTCGCTACGCATGGCAGGCATTTCAACAACTGCTGAAAAGCAGCTGCAGGGGAACTCCCTCAGGACACCCTACCTCTACAGAAAGCTTTTAGGAATCAGGAAGGGACATTTATTGCCTATTTTTGTCATTGTATCACTTAGGGACACTAGCTCAAAATGTCATTTTTATACCAATGTTAGTGTGGCTCTATTGGCAGAACTTTGGACCTTTTAGACTAGAAAATACTAGCAATCTTTCATAAGATTTATACTCAAAGCTAGCTGAAGTTAGAGGGGCCACTTAGGTGTGTAACATGAGGTCTGTTAAAGTTAGGTGAGCCAAATTCTAGCAGTTCAGACTGAAGCTAGAGGTCTGTACCTCTCCACAAACTGACTTACTAGGGCAGCCCAGGTAACCTTTTGCTTGGTCTTCATGAAACGTGGGAGCTCCAGACTACATGGCCTGTTTTTGCAGAGACTGAGTATAATTGTATGTAATGTTTGACTGTGATAAAGAATCTTAAAGACAAGATACATTAAGGAAACACAACGGAGATAAGATCAAAATAACTTGAAATTGGAACCCTTGAAAACTTGGCAGACAATTTGCTTAGGAAGTTTACATGGCAGGAGGAGTGTGATCCCCAAATGCTGGGGATTAAATTTCAAAAATTACATCAGGGATATGCAATAACAACTCCATAATATTTTGATTAGGAAGGAAGCAAATAACATACTGTAGGATGATGCTGCCATAGCACACCCATTGGCAACACCCTCTTTAAAGAAAAAGAGAAAAAAAAAGGAAAAAAAGGGGGAGGGAAAGGAAATCTTCCCATTGCTTGAAGATACATAGAGGTAGAATTCAATGCTCAGAGATGGCATTTGCAGGTACTCCTTCCCTTACTACCATTTTCCTCCCTGAACCCATCAAACAATCTATGTTTAGAGAAACCCGGTTGTAGCCAAGTAGAAAAACTGCTCTTCAAGACCTTCACAGCCTGTGGCCATTTCTTTGGGATATAACTAGTCTAGCAGGTTTTCACCTTTTGCTTTTATACGAATTCTTTACTTTATTCTTCATTTCTGTTCAATCCTATTACCGTAGCATACACCTTTCACACTGCTCTAGACTCTCAGATAGTGGCATGCAGTGGCCTCTTAAAATTCAGAGAGGACAACTTGGCTTTAATGATCCACTTCTGACATTTTTGGGGTTGAGGACATTTGAGACTGAGATGCAGCCCTAGCAGGAACTGTTCTTGCTTTGTGGGCTGGCTTATTCTTCAAGCCAGGTTGCTGGGTGTTAAGCAGCACTATCAGTTCCTCTCTCATGAGCACCCACCGCATCAAAATAGAGAAGTGTCCCAAAGACCTTGTGTCTGCCCAGGACACAGAAGGAAGGTGGTGTGTTATTCTTTCCAACACTACAATATCAGCACTCTCTGCATTTGAGTTCTGCTTTCATCCTGCAGGGATTTTCTTGCTGCATGTTGTGACATAGTCTAAACCTAAAAAATTAAGGTAGGGCCACAAAAATATCTCTGAAGACTAGACCTGGAAGTAAAATTCATAACTCTACTAATATTAAAAAATATTAAGTGCAAGAGAGAAACTGATTTCATGGCATACAGTAATTCTTCCATGTCTTATCCCGGTTAATGCCTTAATGTGGTAACTACCTCCCTCTTGTCACTCTTACAGGGGCTAATGACTTCTTCACCCTTTTTCTATCTAGTATTCCTTGTTACTCCATATTTACAAGCCACCTTTTTCTTGAGATGTCTAAATGATTAGTATTGTTGGGATAAACTCAGCAATTTTCTAAAGCTATTACCTAACTCCCAGTACACGTGACTTGGAGTTAAAGTCTGCTGCTTCCAACCTGAAGAAGAGCTTCTGTGCCCAAACACATGTCTTTGCATTTACAGTTATATCTGCCAGTTGAATAAGAGAAGGTCCCCTTCAGTCTTGTATCACTGCAACTATTAATTTGTTGCTTTTTCTCACTAGCGACAGAAGGTTTTGAACCTGTTGACTAACATCATTGCTAGCACCGAACAGTTTTAATGTGGAAAATGATAAGTGAATGTGTGTCCATATATCTTGTGAGAAATCTTATTTCAGAGAGAGCAACTACCTCAGTGAGAGAACAGACTTAGAAGATGCTGAAATTCAGAAGAACTGGGTTGTATTCCTGGCCCCTCCATTATACAGTTTATATAACTAGACATAATGACAAAGTTAGTACTTTGTACCTGGCATCCGGTCCTCCCACAGACTCTAGCAATGTACTGCAGCTTCATAGCTTTTTCAGGTTCTCCTCTCTGAGTATTCCTATTGCTAAATATTAAATGTCAGCAGTTAGCAAGTAAAAACACTCTCATATAAAGGATATTCCAGCAGGATGCATACCAATCTAAAAAAACCTTTGGTCTTATTCTTGACACCTTAAAATTGTCTTTTAGCAATAACTAATGTACTTGTAGTAAGTCACTAGAAAACGCACAGGTTACCAGTTATATAATCTTTAAATCATCCTCCAAGGATAAAGCGGGTCCAAAGTTAATTTTACCTGAAGCCTTCATGACTATGGTTGCAATGCTAATGAAGTTGCAGAGGGAACAAAGAGGAAGGACGATATTTTCAAGATATTTCAATATTACAAAAGTTGTTACAAACATCAGTTTAGACAGACAAAAAGACAGTGAGCAAAGCACAGCAGAAACTTATCACGAAGATCTCAGAAAGTGTTGTGAAATCAGAATTTCACTCGCTCTCTTGTGTGGTCCTGTGTGCTTATGCATAATGGACAGGCTGAAAAAATCAAACCGAAACAAAAAAAGGAGCAAGGTATGTTTGCACTTACAGTACAAATTTGGTGGAACCTGGCCACCTCAGTCCACCATCAGCATTGAGACTCAGACTAGCCAAGGCTCCTCAAAGGTCATAGGCATCAAAATTTTCACCAGTAAGCAACATTCCCAAGGCTTCATTACTGACTACTAAAGAGGGTACCAAATATCTCGGCACCTCTCAGACCTGAGATGGTTTTCAGTGCAGTCCCCAGGCAGCAGGAGAAGGTTTCTTCATAGGATAAAGTCATTTATGTGGGCCTTGAGATGGTCCTATCCACCCTGCTGTTGACACCAGCACTCATCTACTCCCACCATGAACCCTTTAATGGAGCTTACACAGGAAAATCTAACCTACAAAAAAGTTCCCCCAAGCAGCTGGGTCTCCTGGGTGTGCTCATGGTACTCCTAACGTGCACACCAGCGTGTGGTTCAGCATAGCACAAAGCAGCTGTGTTACTTTATTATTCAACATTTACAATTGCCAGGGATGCTGGCCACACCTAAATCCTCTTGTAGCTCTGGGCTTTAATTAGCAACATGTTCAAAATACTTTCAGTGCTTCTAGACGATAGCTATAGGTGCCTGCAGACAATGCCGGATGGTGCCAGCAGCCCCGTCTGAAATGGGAAAATGGGAAATGGGACATGTAGCTGGGTGTTAAGGAATCTCATAGGTACTTTGCATCACTCAAACAAGCTAAAGAATTGATTTCTATCAACATCTCCATTTATAGAATCTCTGGATGTTTAACAAGGGAACAACAGGAGTAAGTTAATAACAAAAAAAAAGACAGGAAAAGAAGGTGTTTAGACCATTTAAAACCTGTGTCAAACTATTGTGGTTAATTAGCATGAAATCTGGAACTGAAGCTAATGGGACTGAAGTCAGCTTCCTTCACATCATGCCAAAGCTTGACCACAGTAATAAGGTGGCACAAATCAAACAAATGTGGAGGAGCACTAGTGTGAATAACCCTCCAGCTGCATACCTTGGTACACTTAATTTCCACCTTTGCAGAAAGCTCCTCCCTGTGCGGGATCAGGCCAGGGCCAACAGAACAGTGACCCTTCCGCTGTACCCAGTGCTGTTCACTGCTACAAGCAAATCTGCTTTGCTTCCCTCGAGCTTTTTCTCCTTTTCTGCCTACTCAAAATGGGTATTGTTGGGATGTGAGCAGTCCCTGGGTGGTGGGTACCTGCCTGGCTGCCTCTATGGGTACGGGCCCAGCGCAGAGCATCTGCACTGCAGCTACCAGCAGTAGCCATGCTTCTGCTCCGGTGGGGAGCTGTTATCTTATAAAAATCACAGCTCACAGGAAAGTATCTCACACATGATGAGAAATGCCTTCCTTACAGGCTGCCGCATTATCTGAATAAAAATGTATTCATTTATCTTATCTTGCATTTTAATATTATGAGCTGCAGCACCTCAGAATGGCTTTTTCGGCTTCAGTTGATAATTGTGCTAATTTTTCCATCTAAATTAAGCCACATAATGCTTAGGAGCAAAAAAGCAGTCGCGTTATGATGTGTATTACAGAAATGTTGAATAAATGCTATGACTAAATCCTTTTGTGACAATGGTCAGCTGTCTTTCTTGTAGCAAGAAAATATGAAGGCATTGGGAATATGGCAAGGCTTTTTTCTCTGCAGAATCAGGAAACTCGGGTAGAGGGAGTTGAGTTGATCCTCCTGGGCAGTGTAGCTTCGAGGCTCATTGTTGGTAAGACTACTGATGGCTTGTCCTCTTGTTTTCCCCAAATTTTTTTTTTCTTGACCTGATGTAATGGCTCAGGAAGAGCATCACAGGGACAATCTTGTCCCTTTGAATTAGTGGGCAGGAGGACATGCCATCTGTGAGGAGGTGGACACATGTTTTGAGCCCAACAGGGCATGAGCCTACAATGAAAGTGCTCTCTGTAGGAAGCAAACTTTGGTGATCTCAGTCACTTGGTGATCTTAGAGACTCACAGTTGAAAGGAGAGTCTATGTAAGTTTTGAGAGATGGGTGGGTTCCTGTTAATTTGTTATTTGATGTGGCTGCACAGGAGATACACCCAATGGAGTGCAGCGACCTTGGCAAAAAAAGACTGCAGACTGGACTTCGTCTGAGCAAAGGTCTGATTCTCCTGTTGGTGGGCTCGATGCACAGACTCCCTCAAACGGGGCAACTGTGATCATTACAAAGAAGGAGGTCACAGCAAGCTTAACCTTTGGCAGACAGAGCAGGATGTTTTAGTCCTTAGTCCTTTTATGGTGTCATCTAAACCAAAGACGGGAGAATTACACTCAGCTTTACAGGGTGGTTTGTTTGGTTTGGGTTGTTTCACTTTAATGGAAATAAATACCTGACAAATTGTACCTAATTCTGCATAATTTGGGGACAGCTGAGTATCAGATGTACCTCGCTAAAAGCCCTGGCCTCCAGAATGCCTTCTTCTCTTCAGGACATCTAGACAAAAACTTTTCCTTGGGAGATTTTAGGACTTTGTGCTGCATCTTTGATGAACTGATTGCAAGTTAATCAGTGGTCCTCACTCCCAGTACCTGGGAGAGAAGACTTGAGCCCTGTATGGGGGCTTGCATGGCTGCAGGGAGGGCTGGACAGGCTGCAGGTATTTGCTCTGCACCCCTTCCTGGGGGAAATAAGCAGTCACAGTCTCTGGTGGGACCCATGGAGTCCAGATGGAAAACGAGGAAGGTTTACCTCACAGGGCAGGGAGCACGGACCACTTAAACCCTTGATTGTCTGCTGTATCAAAAATTGCCACCAAAGGGCTGTGACCAGTGGACTTGCTCTATACCGTGTTAGTAATGCAAGTGGATTTAGAAGCACATATAGACTTATCAGTCACGCAGTTTATTTGCATTTATCCTGCCTCTAACTGGGTATTTGCAATATCAACCTGAATATTTCTGTTCAGACATAGTTTGTTTCTATGTGAATGAACAGTCCTCGTGAAGTAATGGAGAAAAAAGATCACCCCTTATTTTTGGCACTTTCTTTCTATGGAGAGGTTGATTAGAGGAGGATGACATAATCAACTCAGCATCTCTTCTACAGCTGCATTGTAAGGTTACCATACAAATGAAATGATAAGTTGGACACGTGGTTTTGCCTTCAAGGAATAAATGTCCCCCAAACGCCATCTGCCACCACAGCAAGAGGGTTTTAAGCTTCTGCCTTTCAACAACAGCAAGAGAAAAACACGCAAAAGAAGGAAAATCAGAGCAACAGCCTTCCACAGGTGTGTATGCTGCAGGATGGGCTATTTCACAGAGTAGAGACCAGTTACAGGAGAGGAGCTCTTTAGGGCTGTGCAGAAGGGCAGCTCTCCCGTTCCTCTCCTGTGGTGGGTACGGCACACTCCCAGGGCACCCCCCACCATGGGTGCACCCACTGGAGCACCCTGCCAGCCCCTCAGCACACACAACCCCTGCTGCCAGCGCATCCAGCTCGCTCACGTTGCTGTCATACATACACACCGAGCCTGTGCTGGAAGGAAACTTAGAAGACACATGAAATCTGTTGTTGCTACTGTTTAGGTTTGAGGGGGGGAGGGGTGTGTGTGTGTGTTTTAGAGTAAATTACATTTAATGAAAGTACTTGAGACACAAAGTACCTTGTTTTCATTTTAATTAGCAATTATGGTTGCTAGTTAAAGCAATACCAAAATAATTGTGTCATAGTACTGAAGTAATTCACGTAGTTCTCAGTGCCAGAAAAATAAGATTATGACCCGCAGTCATAGTTCCAGAAGAGATAATGCTTTATCAATACTTTCACAGGCTTAATTCAATGTGCGTATGAGAGAGAAGAACCATGTACCTTTTCATGTATGGTGCAGGACACCATGTCACATAAAGATGCAGAGAGAGGTTGCAACTGTCCTTTTTCTTAGAGTTGCAACACAATTAGCCAAAGAATCAGCTTTCAGTGATCTCGCATTCCTCATTGTCTTTTGTTTTTCAAGTCTTCTTTGTATGCTAAAATAGAACCTGTAGTTCTGTTCTGCTATGAATTTTCTTTGCCTGGTGCCTTCATGTAGATACATCTTTGACCATTTACTCAGGGAAGCACTCATCAGACAAGACTGATTTCTGCAACTAACTAAATTGTCTTTTTTGTTAGAATAAAAGAAAGGCACATCCTTCACAAAAGCTAATTCATGCAGCATGACTCTTTGAATATATAGTCCAGCAATACACAAATGTTGGAAGTGGCACAAAAGATCCTTGAAAACACTTCTAATTGATTAATTCAGCAGGGTACCACAGTGGAAATGATTGATTTTAGTCTACTAGACCTCCCTCTGACCTTTTCAGAGACTCTGTTGATCGGTACGTGAATGGAAAAATTTGAATATAAATGGCAATATGACAATAGCACCCACATTCTTTAAAGCAAAATTTTCCACCATTTTCATGTATCAAATTGGCTGTAACAGGTTAAAGATGCCCCAAAGACCAAAGCATTGTTAAAAAAAAAGTATCTTTCAAATAGTGACAGCATTAATGTCAGTAGTAATGACTGATGTCAAATGACTGATCTGATTGACAAATAATAGGTGACTGTGTTCTCTTTAGATAATGATGAGGTGTAACAAACATGTTGATAAGGACTATTAGAAAGGGTAGGTAAAACTACAATAGTAGATTTTTTTGAGGTCATCAAATTAGTTTCCTGTTTTAGCTGGATTTGGTACAGCCTTTGCAAACCAAACTAAGGGCGTGTACATCACCAATGCTTACTTAAACTTAAGCTGCCCTTATTTTGCCAGTGTAAAAAATGTTAGTGACATGGGTTGATATTTCTACTGCTCAGCTGGAGGGCAGGTGATAGCTGCACTAATGACATACAATTATGAAATACTGAATTGAGAAATGGGAAGGACTATTTGTAAGGGCTTGATCCTCCAGGTTTGGCTCGGGCAAGCTCCTAGTGCAGGTCCTACTTACCGTCAGAAGCCATGCAGACTCTACTGCAAGGAGAGGTGGCTTTCCTGCCCTTCCTTGAGAAGTATAATACTTGAACACAGCTTGTGATTTTAGAAATAACCGTTTCATTTACCTTCCAGATTATTCATTTGAAATATTGGTGAGCTGGTGGCAAAGGATGTAGGTAGTGGCTGTGAAGGAGCCCCTCGCTTCATAGGAGGAGGATCACTGCTGTCTCCTGCCCTGAATGAAACCTCTTCTTGATGAATTTATGGCTTTTGGAAGCTCCTTGGCTCCCCTGGCCCCCTGTCCTGAGCCAGAGCTGTGGGTGTGACATAGATTTCACACATGGACGTCTATGGGGGCAGGTGAGCAGTTGAGGGATCCACAGGGTAAGCAGGACACAACCTGCCCCCTGGTTTGAGAGGGAAGGCAACCTTTCTCCTTCTCGGCATCCCCAGTATGAAACGAAATACATGGTTTACTTGTGCTTGGGGGGACCTGCCTAGATTGCTGAGCACTGCAAGAGGGGGAAGAATGCAAACTCGTGCTCGTTAGAGGTATTTAGGTGCCTTCTGCTGGTATTTGCAAAGGGACTTTGGCATTTTGACATCTTTTGAGGATCTAAACCCGCTAATGTGGTTTCTCTTCACAGCTTCCAGTGGTCACTGGCTTTGATCAGCTCAGCGATCAGACCCAACCTGTGCCACCAGGCCCTGCAACTGCGGAAAATTTCACAAAACAAGTTATAAGTATTTCTTCAGATATCGCAGCTGGGACTTATTCAGGCTGGCTGGGACTCAGTTCTACATGCATTTCTTTGTCTCAAAATTTACCAACTTGTTCTCTGCAATCTCAGCTTTTATTTATAGATGTATTCAAAACCTCTTACCATTGTGACTGAAAAGTAAACTGTTAAATTATTCACAGAGTGTAACCAAGCAGCAATATCTGCCCAAGCGATGAGCTACTTGAGGGACATGTCAGTACAGGTGTTCCCAATGAGCACCAGGTGGTCCTCTCTCTGCTGCCCCACAACCTGCAGAAATACACAACCAAGGAGGGGAAAGGATCACCTCTTATGCACCTAAAAACGTTTCCTAACAAATGACCTAAGCAGACAGCATTTCACTTTGGAGGAAGAAGTGGCACCTGCTGGAGAAGTCTGTTTTTCTTCTCCACCAGCTGGCCCAGCAGCCACGAGGGAAGGGCAGCTCACATAGGACTGCTCTGGACTGGCAACCAAGCATCTCACACAGGAACTCCTCCCTGCACATCTTCTGCCTTTCCCTGCGGCTGTCAGTCACTGTGCAGGGGGCTTCATGAGGCCATGATGCTTTTCTCCTTATCCTCTACCCCCTGACAGCTTACAGCTTTTCAGCCGCATGTCAGAGGGAGCCCAGGATTGCTGTGCTGGACTGATAGCTCTGCATCTCACCTGCATATGGCACAGGAATGGCATTATTGTACAATCCCTCTTTAGGTCCCTCATGCTAGGGCCGTGGCAGCACACCTCTCATTGTTCAGCATCTCCACCTTCTTGGGGTTGCAATAATTTGGGGTTTTTTTCTCTGTTACAGGTGCATAGGAAGTACCAATAAAGTACGTGCCTGAGTCAAGTGTTGCTACTCCCTGTTAGCAGTCAGATGTGTTCACGAAATTGTTCACAGGGCAATCGGAAATGGCTTAACCAAGCCTATTACCACAAGCAGAACGTTAATGAGCAATAATTAGTTCACTCAGGAGCTGTGGGGTTACCTCTGGTGCTTAAAAAGGAGTGGGTTTCTAATGTAATGCCAATTTTCATTACAGAGATATCATCAGCTAATGTTCATCCCAGCATCAAGAAGATTTTGCAGTTTCTCAATTCCTGCTGAAAAACTTGTTGAAATAGTTTGGTGTTTCTAAAGAGCATCTGAGTTTACTAAAAAGACCCCATACGCATGTGCAGGTAAAATATTAATTACTGAAGTTTTAAACCGTACTGGATTTATCCAGCACTTTGGTACTAGGAAAGCAAAGGAAGTACAAGCAATTACAGGCAAACTGAATTGCTCTGTCTATGTTTTCTTAGAAGTTTCTTTTCCACTTCTAGGTGATTTGACATTTTTGGGTTAGACTTTAAGAACTCAGTGTGGGAGCCTGGCTTTGTACTGCTACTCCAAACAAGACATGATTCAATTATGCATCAGCCCACCCCTTCCCCAAAACTAAACTCCCTCAGATCCTAAACTCCCTTCAGCACCGGTTTTAAATAGAAAGGATAAGTAGGGTAAAGCTGGTTGTGGGAGCTACTTTATCGTCCATATTTTCCATTAGACAGTTCCCCTGACCTGGATGGGCTCTCAGGTCCCTGGTTGTGTTTTACTCCTGATAGGAGATGCCAACCTCCTTGTGCTCTGTGGATGATCAGGAGTGAAGAATGGAGACACTTCTGCATTGCAGAGCCCTCCTCTGTAAATGGGTCTAACCACTACTGTGCTGTGATCTGGTGAATGTGACAGATGTTTTAATATAAGGGTTCAAGTTTTATCTCAGATTTTATATTAAATACAAGGGCCTGGTTTCACTGAAGCATTATAGGGCTGTTCATCTTATGCCAAAGTATATAACAGATACTTTGACTAAGCAGTTTTGCAAACTTGGTGACAAGCTTAATGCTATTATATTGCTGCACGCTGTTTCCTTAATACTTGGAATACGCCCACCTTTTTTCAGTTTTGTCTTAGTGGTCTAAAATCTGGATGTTTAAAAAAAAAATATTGAAAATTTGAGCTTAATTTCTTTGTTGTTTTCGAATATGCTAGTTTGCATCCAGAGAACTTAACCCAGCAGTTTGACTTCTGCATCAGAGCAAGTGGTGTAACATTTTTGAAAGTGGAGAGTTTTGCTTGTCACATACATGAAAACAACTGATACGAAAATTGGAAGAGAAGAGCTCACTTCAAAAAAATTGGCAACTCTAAGTTAAACAAAAAGTATTTTTCAGTTTTAATAGCACAATGGTAATATATCACTGAAGATCTGTATTCCTCCCAGAATTTGTATGGTGCATACTGTTACTCCCTAAGCTGTCCATCCCATAGAAAGTAGCCACTTTCCATGATTTAATACAAATGCTTTACAAATACTTCTGTAATTTAGTTTCTCCTCAAGAGAAACAACCCTGTCTTGCAGAGGTACTAAAGCTTAGCCGGGGGCGACTAGAGCCCACGCCAGCTTTTGAAGGTGACTTGCAAAGAGGACTTCAGGATCTGATGGCTTTAATGGAAAGGTCCCACCAGCACTCAGGAACTTTGACAAATGCAACTGTAGCCTATGGCACAGGATTGTAATCTGCAAGGAATTAAAAACCATTTCATCATAAACACTGTGCCATAGCATCTATCCCGATGACAAATTTATCCTGCTTGGGTTTAAGTCTTCATCTGAGAAGACCTAAGTTTAATTCTGTTTGATCTTTTAAAATATAAGTTATATGCTTTTTACTGGACTTCTCAAACCAGATGCTCAGGGTAGTGACCACTCCAGGCCTGGTGACTGTACTTTTAAGAGCTCTTTTAAGAGCTTTTAAGCCTCTTACGTGTCTTTTGCATTTCTTTAGTCCCGGTGTCCTCCACTCTGTGCAGGCATAATCTGTTGTTCCTTTTCATCACTTTCTCTTTGCTTTCCGGCTTTGTTTTCCAACATGTCACTCCTTACTCAGATCGAAAGGATTAACAGAGCTAAAAAGCTTAAGTAAAGCAGTCATTATATTTGGCACAGGTTCACTAGTGCCTATGCTGTGGATGCTGTAACCACTCTGTTTAAACGATCAGCTTTGGACCAGCTCATTATTTTTTGCAGCTGACTGCTAAACCCTTATCTGTTTGGAAAAAAAATATGGTTGAAACCCTCTTTAGAAGACCATTACGAGGGGGATTTATCTTGACTAATTTTATCCATCTAAAAGTTTTGGGACTAGCCTAAACTCACACTGTTCTCAGGGAGGAGAGTGGAGAAACTGAGTATTGTCAGAGGGGTAATTCAGCAGGAGGCAGCAATACACAATGTCTAGGTTGCTCCACCTTCACCTTCAGAGCACGAGCTGAGGGTGTTATGCTCAGACCCAGAGGCCGTGCTGTGCCCTCTGCTTAGGAGAAGACGCTGTGGGGCAGTTCCCCTCTCCCTTGTGTAGCACAAGGCTCATGCACCTCATCAAAGTACGGGCTAAGTGGGATTTCAGTGAGATTGGCCCTAGGCCCACTCGGGGATTTAATTCCTTTGGATTTTATGTAAGCAGTTACCAAAGCTATTTAGCAGAAGGCATTAGGTAATGTAGCCTGCTCTGAAGATGTGGGGCTTGTGGGTTTTCCAGATGTTCAGCAGCAAGGTGAGGTCCTGACTTTATGAACATTGTGTTTATATTTTGATGCAAAAAAAAAGGGAAACCTTTAGCTGTTGGACAGAGTTATTTCCTTACACTGCCCCTAGTTTTTGGCAAGTAGTATTTTATGCCCAGATGAAACTCTTCATAAGTCCCACAAGTGCTAGGACAAGTTTAGTGGCTGAACATCTTCCTTTTAGTCAGCAGTTGTCTCCTAAGGTCAAGGCATCTTCGACAAGGCTTCACAGTACATCTGTAAGCTGGGGTTGTATAAGAGTGAGGAGCAGTAGTGCCATCACAGCAAGAGCTATTGTATAAGCATGATACTTTTTAATTGATGCTGAGTACGAGACCGCCATCACTCTGCGTGAGAGTTACCAGATTTGCTGAGAATTCATAAAGTTTTATTGTACCCAAAAGGATGTAATGGAGGGGGTTTATATACTAAGTCTATAACTGTAAAGCAGAGTATAACCCTCCAAAGGAAGGGGAAAAACACAACAAACAAAATAACTTTTGCTACTGGTTTAAGTTAGAAAAGAGTTTGTCTGCCTTGAGCAAGCAGTTGCAATTATCACCCATTTGCTAGGAATTGTTAATTTTGGCACCTGTGAATTATTACATGTTATACAAACATTATCTACTACATTTTCATCACCAATTGCCCTGCCAGGGGGCTGCTGCAGCCTCACCATTAAGCTGTCAGGTTCCCTGGCTGTAATGAGTAATGACAAAGCAGTTCCAGCTTCTCTGAAACACACTTAAAAATGAATGGTTGGGGGTGTGATAATAAGAAAAACAAAACAAACCATGCAAATGTTCTTGAGGTTGTTTTCAAAGACTTATTGATGTGAAATTCTTGGTATTTTAATTGGTATTCAAAATGCACCTAGAAACCTATTATGATTTTCTAGTCACTGAAGGATCGAGTCTAAGTATGGCAAGGCTACAGCACTAACAAAGACTCAGTGGGAAGAGGTTTTGCACAGCAATGGGTGAACATTAGTCATACTTGCATATTCTTCCTTCCACACGTTAAAGGTCTGAGCAGACAAAGAGCTGTGCCCTGGATGGTTTTGAAATCCATCAATCTCCATCGGTCCTGAATGGACCTCTCTGAGTGGAAAAGCTTTTTGCCCACGCAAGTATCACAGCGCTGCACAGGGCGTCATGCTGCTGGGTATGTTACAGTATGTTTTCCAAAGAACATTTCCCTGAGGTAAGAGGCAAAATATAGCTCTTGTATTTGATACTGCATAAAGTCTACTCCTCTGCAGGAAAGCAATCTCCTCCTCCCTTCCCAAAACAAAACCACCATTTAAAACTAAATTATTACCAAGAATGAGCAGGACAAACAGCTCACTTTTTTATTTGCCATTTGAGGGTAGTTTAAAGCCAGGCTCATCTATTAGCTTATAGAAGATTATTTCCATTTACAAAAACGAACAATATTTCTGTACCGCTTTCCCTACATCAGTGACTGGTATTGATCCTTTCTTTTCCCTTATGAACGAATTACATGTACCATGAAATATGGTAGGGTTTGATATTGTGTGAGGCTATGCAGTTCATGTACAAATTGAGCTTTTGCTATTTTTCCTTTCCAGATGACATTTTTGTTCCTGGTTTCTTGGTTTTCTCTTAGTTTCGGTGGCAATTGATTATTTTTTTTTTCACTTGGAAACAAATCGAACTGCACAGCAGACATTTTCCTGTCTAAATTGCACAGCCAGTTTGGAGCAGAAATAATGAAGGGCTGTTCACAACATTACTCTAGTAGGCCTTGCTGATGAGGAGAAAAAGTGCCTAACAATGAATACTTAATGAGATGAGATCAAAGCTCACCATCAATTCTTTGCCCTAAAGGTTACAGGCTGTGAAAGCTACATTAGCACCAGCAGGATATAGCTTTTTAGGCCCACCCTTGCTGGGCAAACGCTACGGCTGGACCCCTGATACCTGGCAATGCCCCAGGATGGGTTTGTGGTAGTGACAGGCAGTGCTGCCACGGGCTGGACCCAGACCTGGACCCAGAGCCAGAACCCAGCACAGTGCTGGGGGTGGCTGGGGCCTGTGAGATGAACATGCAGATGGGTCCCCTGTGTCTTGCCTCCCAGCCCCAACTGGGATTATGGCTCTAAACAAGTCACTTAATGTTTCTGCTGCAGCTTCCCCACCTCTTCCCTTTCGCCAAATGCTCACAGGGATACATGAAGTGGTTCAGAGGGGTCGGAGGGGTCTAACCCAGCAGAATAACTGCAGACACCCTCCAAGACCGAGACTGGGGACTTCACAACCTCTGAGCCCTAGGCTGGCATGGCAAGCCAGCAAAAGCCATCCAAAATGCTCCTCAGCCATACAGCTAGCAGAATTTCCCAATTTGCCATCCTGCATCAGGGACATACAATCATTTTTCTCTGTGTGAAGTTTTACATTTTTTGTGCAAACCCCATCTGTTAAATTTCAGGAAAACCCAGAAAAACCTCCTCCCCACAGATCCCCAGGGCTTTAACATGTGTTGGTGGCCAGAAGCCAAGTACATTTTGGGGAGCAGCAGCACACAGCTGCTTTTCAGACTCTTCCCAACACAGTTTTAAGACTTCCTCCATGCAGTCAATACTAGTATGATTCCAACTTGGCTTCCAACACTGGCGTAAGCAGGACCTTTTAGCCTGCTTTCCTAAGGAAACATTGTACGTGTGACAACACTCCGATCATTAATACTTTTTAACCCACTGGCCAGCTCCAATCAAACCTAGCAGCCAGGCAGCAGTCTCGGAGACCCCAAGTTCCTACAAGGTTCATGAACCATATGTGGCTGAGCCAAGGGAAGTGAAAGAAAAAGCGGGTCAATATGTATGAGACTGCAGAGAGCCCAGGGAGAGGAAGATGCTGTGGATGCCCCACTCCAGGAAAGCTTTGCAATATTTCTCATCTGCGTGGACACAGGAACATCCAGCAGGAAAGCAGATGTCATCAGTTCCAGTACCGTTTTTTACAGCAGTATCATGAAGGTACACTCTTTGTCCAATGTCTCCCACAGTGTTGGAACCAGTCCTGGCTGCCATGTGAAAACAGAGAGTCAATTTTGCGAACGTCAAAAGCCTCTCAGAGGGCTTCTCTGGTGTGAGCTGTAGTTGCTTTCCCTCAGCTGGAGGGACAGCCACATCCAGCGAGGCAGCAAGGAAAGTCTTGCTCTCCATTTGAAAACGTGCCTTTGTTCAAAGCAGCGTTTTTGCCATGAGCACACGTGCCTGCAGGGAGCTTCCTTCGGGGACTTGGCTGTAAAAGGAGGCCATGAGGGCAGGCACAGAGGGACTGTAAAGTCCTCCGGCTGTTCCTTTGAATAAGAAGGTACAGTGACAACCTGTGCTCACAGGGACTTCAGACATGAGCCAGCAGTAGTTTCCTTACTAGATTTTTCTTTTTTTTTTAAATTTTAAACTGCACATTTATAAACAGAAGAGTAGCATGTCTCCTGTAATAACAGCAGTTTTGCTGCAGCACCTCAACATAAGGCAGCTAGGGAGGACAAGCTGAGCCTAGGCATGAGGAACTTGCAAGGAGCAGACCCTCTTGACTGGCCTCAGCACCGGCCACGGCCACGCCAGGTCACAGAAAGCCGTGCTCCTTCACCAATGCAGGCTAAAGCAATCTAATTAAAGATGACAGAAGCTATTTCTAGTAACAAAGCTAGCAAATACTCTTCTAACTGATTAGTATTTTTCAGATTCATTTAAAAAAAAAAAAAAGAATCCTTTATCCCCCTTTTTCTCCTTGTTCAGTGCTGCAATGTTTCCCTAAGCCAGAGGCAAGATAAAAAGACAGCCAGGGAGAGATATGCAAAGATAGCACCATTGTCAACCAAAGAAACCTCCTTCAATTATTCAGAGTATCTGCAGTTCTCAAATTTCCCATTCTTACAGCTTGAGCTAAGTGGTGCTGCATACATTTGGCAGTAGCTCTTATTAACTCAGAGGACAGCCCAAGTAAGGAACATATGGAATCATAGGATAATTAATGTCTAAAGTGAAAGTTGTAGTAAGGAGTTTCCATATACATTCCCGAACTACCTGCCAAATGCATATTTGTAAAGAGTAGGGAGTTTCAAATGCAAAAGGTAAATGTAATCCTAAGGAGACATGAAACAGAACTGCTTATTTTCTTCTACTTCATTAGCAAGCAAAAAATTGGTCATAAAGCTCTGGCACATTAAAACAATCACAACACTGCAAGCATCAAAACCTAGTGAGCAACTGAGCACAGTCAACTGACAACTAGGAAAAGAAGATTTTCTGACACCTACCAGTAATATTTTGAATCTGAAAGGCAAACGGGAGTTGAATTCATGACAAAAAAATATTTAAGAAAGTAAGTGAGAGAGCTGGGTGTCTATGCTGCAACGCCATGAGTTAGAAAATTTCAAATAGACCTTGACCTCGGTATCTCCATGGATAAACTAGGATAACGAAATGACGTGAGCCCTGGGCAGACGTGTTGACAGACAGCATACTCATTTTATCATATTTATCCTTTTGCGGTGTACTCTGAATGGCATTCTCATTCCAAGACCCCTTTTACAATATATCACCCCATCGGTAGGGGAAATGATGCTTCAGCTTGCAGCCAGCCCAGCCCATCCCCCTGAGCCACTGTGTTGCATCTCCTTAGGAGTGACTAGATGCTACAATTGCCTGAACCAAAAGAAAACCCTTCTATTTTCCCAGTTTGCCATGGATACATTACCCTTGCTGAGTGTCTGCAGACCCACCAGCAGGATTTCTCTCCAAGGTGCCAGCTGAAAGGGAGTCTGAATAAATCAGCTAGAAGTGGCTGGATCTCCACACAGCCACACTTGCTGCAGTATATGAAGTCTGTCATGGAAGGCAAGCCTCCAGTACTTCCAGTAAAAGCATGGTGAAATGGGGAATAACGTAGCCCAGCACCTTGCACTAAGGCTATATATACATTAGCTCAATGATATGCACAGCTTCTACCAGCCAAAGAAGCATGAAGGCTCAGGACATTGTCTGCACTGTGACATTTCACAAGCCACCGATCTGGTTATGTTCCTTTTGATCCAACTTTTTTGATTTGTGCAGCTGATCAAAAACAGAGGGGCGGGTATTATTCTGCATTTTTTCCATATCCCCCTTTCAACACACAAACCATACCCTCTTAAAACTCTCTTAGAAATGTGAAAAAGTGCTTAGCCATGTTAGGAAGGGACTCTTTCAAATCAGCCTCTCCCAAAGGTGGTCCACCGGCATCAGGGCTTTGCTCAGCAGGGCCTCCCCCATCTCAGGGCTATAGGAGACAGCCAGCCATGGCTGTGCCCCTGCTCACCTGCTGTGCCCTCAGTGGCCAAGCAAAGAGCCCAGGAGCTGGCCATGCAGGTGGGCCATGGGCCCCTGCTCCATGATGGCCCCATCCACATGGCGGGATGGGTGGGAGCCAATGAGGGTGAGGGCACGAGGGTGAGGGCACAAGAGGGGACAAGGTGAAGGGGGACAGGGAGACCGGACGCGACACTTACTGCAGAACCGCCGCCGCCTGGCTCCACATCGCCAGAGCCGCGTCCGCACCCAGTGCAGGCACGGGGACAGGTCCATGGCTCGAGGGGCTGCCCGTCCCCGGGGCCACCTGGGACGGCCCGCTCCCCGCTGGGCAAACCCCCGGCAGCCCTGGGACAAGCCCCAGGCCGCCGGGAGGATGCGGCGGGCAGCTGCCAAGGCCCTGCTGTCCCTCCGTCGCCATGCCATCTTTTATGCATGAAGGGGATGGAGCGTAATTTCATCCTGACTCTCCGCGCCCAGTGTGTACGTGAGCTCCTGCGACACAGAGGAGCCACGGCATCAGTCCCTGGGGAGAGCAAGCTCAGAGGGAGGCAAGGAGCCTGCAGTGCTCCTGCGGTGGGGGAAGGTGCCCGTCAGAGAAATGGGGCCTTTTTCATCCTCTGGGTATTGGCTGAAGTTCATCCATCGACAGGTCTACAGGTGCTGCGCTCTGCGTGGACCCCAGGGCGGGAAGAGATCCAGGGATATGAGGATGTCCTACAGAAACCCATGTGCACTCTGGTCACAAAACCATGGCCTGTGTTTGAAACCTCAACCCCGCTGCTGCAGTGTGAGGAAACAGGGGTGCTGGGAGTGTTTGAGCGCATTGAAACTTTAGCATGTCCATGTCAGTACTGCACTGGTAGGAGTGGTCAGCATTTCTTACTTTTATTCTAATTTCACTTTTGATATTACAGTAATCCCGAGAATGCCATGCATAACCTTGTTACCGCTCTCTGAGGCACTTGTTTTGTAACATGAAAAAATGGCCTCTAAGTTGACAATTTAGGCCCCTGATCATCCCTATAAACTTTGCCTCAGCAAATACATTTGTGGTTTTACCTTAAATGTTCTCTAGATCAGAAGAAAGAGGTTACCATACACACAACCCCCAGCACACCCTTTACCAGGCAAGAGCAAATCTAAGAAGTGGGTCTAGAGCACACGAGCTGTGTTGTAAACCCATAGACAGTGTCCTGCCTGGCAGGATCTCTGAAGCCTTTCCCTATGGCAGGTCCTGCTGTGAGACCACTGAGACCACCCTGTTTCCCAGGGGTCAGTACTGGGTCCAGTCTTGTTCAACATACTCATCAATGACCTGGATGAGGGGACAGAGTGTAACCTCAGCAAGTTTGCTGACACAAAACAGAGAGGAGTGGCTGACACACCAGAAGGCTGTGCCACTATTCAGCGAGATCTGGACAGGCTGGAGAGCTGGGCAGTGAGGAACCTAATGAAGTTCAAGAAGGGTAGGAGTAGGGTCCTGCACCTCAGGAGGAATTACCCCATGCACCAGTACAGGTTAGGAGTTGATCTGCTGGAAAGCAGCTCTGCAGAGAGGGAGCTGGGAGTCCTGGTGGACAACAAGTTGACCATGAGCCAGCAATGTGCCCTTGTGTCCAAGAAGGCCAATGGCATCCTGGGGTGCATCAAGAAGAGTGTGGCCAGTAGGTCGAGGGAGGTCATCCTCCCCCTCTCCTCTGCCCTGGTGAGGCCCCATCTGGAGTACTCTGTCCAGGAGCACCACTGTTCAAGAAAGACAAGGAACTGCTTGGAGAGAGTCCAGCAGAGGGCTATAATGATGATCAAGGGACTGGAGCAACTCTCTTATGAGGAAAGGCTGAGAGACCTGGGCCTGTTTAGCCTGGAGAAGAGAAGACTAAGAGGGGATCTCATCAATGCCTACAAATATCTAAAGGGTGGGTGTTAAGAGGATGGGGCCAGACTCTTTTCAGTGGTGTCCAGCGACAAGACAAGGGGTAACAGGCACAAGCTGGAACACAGGAAATTCCATCTCAACATGAGGAAAAACTTCTTTACTTTGAGGGTGGCAGAGCACTGGAACAGGCTGCCCAGAGAGGTGGTGGAGTCTCCTTCTCTCGAGATATTCAAAACCCACCTGGACACGATCCTGTGCAACCTGCACTGGGTGAACCTGCTTTATCAGGGGGGTTGGACTAGGTGATCTCTAGAGGTCCCTTCCAACCCCTACCATCCTGTGATTCTGTGCAGGCTGGGCAGGAGGGTGACAAGCCCTGCCACATGCACCAGTGTAACTGGAGAGCCATGGCTGGTGGGGGTTTCAGGTTTCCTTGCCATTTGAATCTCATAGTAGGGTCATCCAAAGGGCCACTGTCGTCAATTTTTTCGGTCTAATGTAGGCAGGTAAATCTTGTGCTCTCATTGTAATGATAGATAAAACCCAGGAGATGGTTTAGAGCTTCATGAAGAATTTGCTTTGAGTCCTGCGTCATTGTGCAATAACTTCATTTTGAGACTGGTGAGAGTGAATTAGCCACATACTGTAGTGGACAACACTGCTGGCATAACAGGGAGCAGCTGACTCAGGTTATTTTCTCCACCGACATCGTTCTGGTATTTTAATGGGCACCATCACCTATTTCTGTTCCTATCAAGACGAACTCATCATATGGTGCTTTGGGTCTGGCAAAACCAATGCTGTACCAGAATGGAAGGGATTCCTGGGTCACCACATCCTGTCTCCAGCTGCCTTGGTAATCCCAGCATATTTCCAGTATTTAAAAAATTATATCTCAGAATTAGACTTCCTGTCCTCTTTTACTTGAGGAACAAGGAAATACAAGTTGAGGGGACTTTAAGTGGTGAAGCGTCACTTTTTGATTAGAATTCAGCACAGCTGTGATCTCAGTGTCATCAGTTACTTGCAGTGACTCTGATGCACATAATTTACAGCAATAAATGAGATATAACAGCAGGTATGTGTGGGCTGGAAATAGAAATTAGATCTGAAACGAGAAAGATATGACAGCTTTGGTGTATTTTATGCTTAAATAGTGCTTATAATTGTCTTTTTAGAATCGTACAGACAAATAAATAAGAATAATTTAAAAGACTGGCTATGTAGCATTCAATTTTGCTTGTTTAAGGAAAATACATTATGATGACAAGTATATTTGTGCTGATGATATCTTGTTTTCTTCAGTAGTTGATGTTTGTCCTCCTCCTTTTTTTGTTCTTTTTTAAACACAAACATACCTAAGCTTAGAATAAGGTATTTGTCGATATATTTTTACCTTAGAGTAGGCAGAAGTCATAATTTTTTCACTTGATTGGTTCCAATTCATTATTATTTTCTAAATAACATTCTGGGCAATTTGCATGCAGTCATCTGGCACCAAAGTGCATAGGAGACATTCAGAAATAGCTTAATTATGCACATCATTTTCGACACCATCCCCCCTTCAATTTTCCTCCAGCTCATTTTCCGTAAAGGAAGGATGACATGTCAGAGTCACAAGGCAGGGCACCCAGTACGTGTGTCTTTCTGCATTTCACTTTAAAATCTTGGTGGAGAGGAAGGGACATGCAGTTGCACAGTAGCAGTAGGAACCAGTTTGCACCTAGTTGTGTTGCTCCTGTAACTCTAATCAGCAAGAAAAACCTTGGTAACAGCCAACAAAGACAACAGCCTTCAGTCATCGCAGAGTTTCCAAGGTTAAATATAACCACTCAATCCAATGTTTGTCATTGACCTCCCAGCACAATGTGGTTTTCTAGCGGCTGCTACTATTCCTTGAGAAAGACAGAGGCCTCCTGCAGATCATGATGGCTACAAATTGGTGCCTGAAGCCCTGCCATGTGACTCTACTAGTTTTTTTTCCCGAACATGCTGCTAATAAACACAGTTAATGAACCTTTTCCATCAGCAGAGGGGATATGTTGTGGGGCTATATTCCCCCACTTCTCTTAAAGGCTTTGAGATGCTCTGATTGCAATAAAAGCAACAATGCTTCATGTTAGCAAACCACAAGCCTGCTAAATGTCACAGCATTGTACTTGGACATGTCCGATGGCTATTTTGATGTACAGTGGAATTCAATCTTATTAAACGCTTGAAAGCAGTTGATAAGTGATGTTAGTGGATGTCAAGAGTACACAGTGCACTCAGTGATGGATTAGTGTTTCAAGGAGAACTTACACTCAAGCCACTCACTCTGTGTGCTTCAGTGCAATGCTTCAGTTAGTTAAATCACTGGGCAACAGGATATACGAACAGTGTAGAGGAAAAACAGAAAAGTCAGCACTGATGCCTCAGGATACAACCACAGCCTCTCTGCTCTCAGCGTAGTCCTGTGCTGTTCTTGTGCCACCTACTGACCGCTTCCTCCTAACTTTTAATTCATCGTTTCCCTAAACATAGCATTTTCCAGTTTATTTTTAAACGCAAATATTTGATGTTGGATTTTGCCCAAGCAATTAATAGCCAGTCAATACAGTCAGTCTTCACACCTTGGTAATAAGCTCTAATTTAGAGCTGAACCACTCTATCCTGAACTAGTTGGCTCCGTAGGAGAAGAACTAGAAGGGATGGGATGGGATGGGATGGGATGGGATGGGATGGGATGGGATAGGATGGGATGGTCTGTGTTATCCAGCATGTCAGATCTGACGGTGCCTTCTGTCCTTCAATAAGTAATTCCCTACTGAAATCGTTATGATTACACAGATGTTCAAAACCAGAAGCTACCTGGAGAGTTTGCTGTCTGTGCTTTTCATGACGTAGCGGAGCAGCGGAGCTATGGCAAGGCGTTGACCTCTCGTTCCCATACCAGGGAGAGGTATTGAAATGCAGGCTGCAGGTCCTCACCCACCGAGTGTGCTAATGTGCTTTTGTTTTTTGGCTTTCCAAGCCCCTGAAATCAGGAATTACTCCGCAGAATTAAGAAAATACTTTTGATTTTGTTACCAAAAGCCAAGGCGAGGCCTAAATGAATTCCTGAAGCACTTAGAAGGTGAAAAACACATCACCTATTTGAGCTGGGAAGCTACCTGGTTGCACCTATCTTGGGTAGACAAGGCCCAGATTGGCAGGCTGGCCTAACGCTGTGAGTCACTCTGCCAGCTGGCTCTAACACTTGTTAGTACCAGGCTGGATATTGCTGTTGCTCTGTAAACGTTTCTGATAGCTCGCTCCAGCTGTGGCAGTCAGCCTCCTGAAGGGTTCAGGTTAAAAAGGGTTATCTCAGCCCCCATGCAAGAAGTGACCGAAACCTGTAACGAGTGACACATTGATGTGACAAGCCTGGAATTGGGGGTCTTAAATGACTGCGGCATCGACCAAGAATTTCTCCACAATAACAGCATCAGTGGACTGTGAAGGCTGCTATCAGAGCAGGTAGGCCTTCCAGAGCTTCTTGTAATGAAAAGGGTGATCAGAATGGCACCCTTTTTTACGTGTGGTCTTGAGTGATTGCTTTGCTCTGGGGCCAACGCGGCCTCGGCCAGGCCAGGGCGTGACACTGGAGAAGCTGCTTCCAGCTGCAGCTTCTGCCTCCCACGTGCGCTTCCCTCCAGCTGCACATTTCAGCGGGGCCATGACCTCACTGTGTATCTCTAAAAATATGTGGAAAATAAGCTTTCAACTCCCTTTGTTGCTAAATGGGATGCCTCTTGCAACTCTTTCTTCAGTAGAAAGGTAAAAACGGGAAGATGAGATGATCGGCTTCTTCACCCTAATTTACAGCATAATGGAAATTTCATATACTCTTTAAAAGGGATCATGCATAAATTTTGTGTTTGGGGACTCAGTATTTTCTTTTTAATTATTCAGAGTTCAGTATGTGATGTTAATTAATTTTTCACTTGCATTTTACCTGTTGGCCTGGAGGAAATTTCTTCAAAAATTAATTGGATTCATCATTCCAGAAATCTCAGCTGGATGATCACGTATTTTCTAAATGTTTTTAGAAACTATTTCAGCTACTGGCAAGCATTTGGATTATGCCACCAATAAACTTGGCACACCATTTTCCTGGCAGAAAGTTTCTCAAGTAACTGTGATAGCTTTCTTGTTCTAGGCTCAACTACCCTGCAGGTACCCTCTCCGGACAGGACCTGCCACAAAGCATCAAATATTTAGGATTTCAAAATAAACCAACATTTCCCACTTATATACATAGATTTGAGTCAGAAACACTGCAGGAAGCTCACCTCTGACAAAAAAAAGCTTTCAGAATACATTGCTGGCCCAGAGTAACAGCAGGAGAGATAAGTCATACCTCTTGAAATATTTATCTTAGCATTTTCCTATCAAAAATTGAAAATACAGCTGCACCACTTATGGGTCAATAAATGTTGTACTCAAGGCACAATTCTGTTGTTTGCTTAATCTTTTCCTAACCTTCACTGTTTTCACTTGCAGAGAGCTACCTGGTGCCATAAAGCCTGCTCATTGAGCCAGGCTTTCAGGCTACCCAGACTCTCACAGGTGTGAGAGCTAAACCAGCTGCTAAACACTTTCAGGTGGATAAACTCAGGATGGATGGGATTGTGTTTCTTTACAGAACAGCTCCTAAAATAGGGGCTGCTGTGAGAGCAGAGCTCGTATGGAAGTTCCCAGCATGACTTTACTGTTTTCTTTCTCCTTGAAAAGATGTACCCAAGCAAAACACCAAAAAGTACCCAGCAGACTTGTACCTGGTAAGAACATTTTGAATGCTTTATTACAATGATAAAGTAGTTATGTTTTACTTGGATAATAAGTAGGTTTCACTACAAAAGGCTCTTAATCAAGAATAAGTATGTTTTTTAAGTGATGTCCATTCCCAAATTTACTGAGATGCTTTCTGTCTTTTCCTTTGAAGCCTGTTCCCTTACTTATTTAAAGTTTAATTTCTGATAGTCCTTTTAACCATCTCTTCTGTTTAAATTAATCTCATATTTCTTGGGTCTAATTCTACTCTGTATTCTCCTGAACGTTTTTTCTCTTATTATTCTTTTTAAATACATGTTGATTCTTAACACATCGCTGTTTTCCATAGTCCTAACTATATTTTTATTATTCTGCATCTTTTTCTTTGAAATTACTTTTTGGCAATGGTGACTCCAGCACCGAACACAGCACTCCGTGAGCTTCACAAGGACTATACAGGCCAGAAATTTATGTTCTTCTTTTGTATTTTCATGCTTTTGTAAGTACCATGGTACATAGTCCCTTGTCACAAAGGAAGCTCACACTTTGTTTCTTTTTCAGTCTTCACAATTGACTTTCTGTAAGAAAATTTATTTCTTAGGATTCTGATTTCATACTTATATAAAAGTGGTTATTACTATGCTTCAATAATTTTTAATAATTTCTCATAGAATAAGGCATGATTAGATATAATTATAACATATCTGGTTACCTTAAACCAGAAAAAGAGGTAGGACTTAGACTACTAATAATATCTTTAAAGATGAGTTATTATTTACCTTCCACTACCCCTTAAGATAAATTATGTCTTAATAGTCCTGTCAGAAGGTGTGGCTTACCTCTTGGAATGGATTTAAACAAAGCTATTGCAGCTGATTTTAGATGGAGTCCCAGTGCAGTCACATGCCTTCGTGATTTCTGACTTTGTAAAGCTGATAGAGACCCTAATGGCATGATTTGAAACCAAAGAAAAGAGTAAACCTGTATTCTAGACTATTGTCTTCTCAAACTGAGGTTGCACAAGAGATCTGGTAGGAAAGAGATAGGTTCAAATTACTTTGTGGTCTGACACAAGATTTCCCTTCTACTTGCTCATGACTCACTGACTGCCTTAGAAAAGCATGCCTGATGAAAGATTTCTGGGCTTTGTTTCTTCTCCCTTCCAAAACAAATAACTGTAGAAAAAGAACCTTTTAGGCTTATTCCAGGGATTATTGCAGAGAATCAAAGACTTTAACTCAGTGCACTGCTGTGGAGGTTCATCAGTAGTCATCCAGAAAACACACAAAAATCATTCAGTCTGCAAAGTCATGCTTTAAAAATAGATTGCCTTGATCCCATGGACACATCCATTTTCTCCTGAAATTGTGAAACTTCTAGGCTTCAAAAGCTGAAATTTGAAAATTACATCCCAAATATTTGTAAAAAAAAAAAACTGCAGGAGGAGGTATCCTGTGTCTCCAGTGGAGTGGCAGTGTTTACATCATGATATAAATAAGCTGTGAGTTAGGCCTGAGCTTCTCTTCAAAGTGAAGATCCTGATCACAGTTATTTGAAAGCTTTCTGGTCTGAGGTTTGGTTTGACACTTCACACGGCTTGCTGGGATAACTATAACTCAGAAAATGATAGAAAAACTGAGGTTGGAAGGGGCTTCCGGAGGTCATCTGGTCCAGCTCCATGCTCAATTCAGGGTCAACTTCAGAATGAAATGAGGTTTCTCAGGGCCTTCTCCAGCTGAACTTTGAAAGGTTTCCAAGGATTAAGCTAAGAAAGCAGTGCAAAGTACCTAAGGTTCTCTATCTACATTAAAAAAAGACAGGCCTCTACATTTGCAGTCCTGAAAACTAACAATTCCTGGTTCTTGTCCTAGACTCATTTTTTAAAAGCTAGGGCTCCTCCTCTTCCAGGTTTGTTCATATCCAAAATAGTACCCAAATCCCACATCAGTATGCTTTCCCTGGGCTGGTCATCTAGAGGCGACTTGTCCTTTGTCCTCCTTTTGGAACATAACCACTTGTGACAAATGGGTGACACCTTTCCTATGGGGCACAGTGGCACAACCTTGGGTGACCTCTGCTGCTGCTGGCATGTAGCATGGTGCAGCCTACTGGGATAAATCCTGCAAAGTGGATAAATTTTTGTGCCTTTTTTGGCTTTGGTCCAGCGTGAGGAAGGTGGGGGCACACAGGAGCCATCTGCATGCCAGCCCTTCACCTGTGGCCAAGGCAAAGCCACCAGCTCCTACTGGTGAGGAGGAATATATCCTGCACAGCAAGGCTAGGAAAGGAGGAAGCCCCTTCCAGCTGTAGGGCTCCTTGTCTGCCTCTTTGTGGTGTCAAATGGGACCCCCTTGTGCCTCACCACCCCTTGCAATGGGGACGCTGCCACCTCTTCCTGGGCACCTCTTCTGTGAGGGTGGAGGATAGTTTCTCAGGCCAGGGTTTTGTGAGACAGGTTTGGTTCATGGCACCTAGGACCATATCAAATACTTTAAAGCTGTGTGAAGCAGTAAGAAAATGTGCTAAAGGGGTGCCCCAGAGTCCAGGCAGGGTAACTCTGCTCAAGCTGACTTGCTGGGAGGTCAGGTGCCATTTCCATGGCTCTGCTAGTGCAGCGCTGAATCTGTCCAACACCCCCTGGGTGGTTTGACAGAAATACAGCTGCTCATGCTAGCCCCAAAAATCTATGTTGTTAGGGGATTCAGCATATGTGAAAGCATGAGTGCTGTTGTACAGTGTTGGAAACATCCAGTCTGTTAAAGCTGAATAACCTGGTGCAAGGATGAGCCCTTATCGGAAGCTCCAACATGTTAATCAGCTCCTGAGCAGAGGCAGCTTCAGCCTGGAGGACTGACTTGGTTGATGCAATAGGTGAGTGGAGAAAGAGCTGCCTTCACCTAACAGACAGAAAATAAAGAGAATGACATGCAAGGCAAGACACGCAAGACCTGCAAGCAGAGTTGTTACTGCTACTGACCTGAGATGTGGTTGGTGTATACTGGGGAGGCACGTGATGTCCAGGAGGGCACCTGCACAAGCTAAATGTTCACATGAAGCCAATTTTTCCAAACTGGAGAGTTCAGAACAGGCATTGCTCTTCACTTAGTAAAGAGGTTTGGATGAGTCTGTCAGCTCTTAGCTTCATAAAGGTTCACACGCAAGTCGTTTTACATTCCATACAGCAACAGAGTTGGGAATCTGTAATGCTGTGACTTCAATATACCCTACAGCTTAAAAGCATCTTTGATATTGTCACCATGGTCAAATAGTCATTTGCATCACTGTAATGGTTACCCATGAAAAAGCCAGTGATGTTTTGGTTTTTTTTTCCTGGGCATCTTCAAGATATGACTGTTGTACTTTGGGAGAAGTTGTGCTCAAGCAAAGCACACTGACCTTGAGTGAGATAACGCTTTTATTGCCATCTTCTGAACTAGCCCAGTGAACTTCTCAAGAGGAGGATGCTTTGCATTTTCTTCCTCACTATCCTCCACTCTTAAAGCTTAAAAAGCTTTCAGTCAAAATTTGAAGAAGTTAGACATACCCTCTTTGACATCTCTGCTCAAAGTTCATCATGCTGACATATAAATTCTCATATGATATCACCTAAACTGGATGAGCAGGAATGCCTGGTTTTACCCCCTTTCACTCTATTTCCTTGTCTTCCCAGCTCACATCCCTGCCTTTATTTTGTTTTGCCTAGCCAGTGCTTCTTGTCCACTACGTGGACAGTGAGGACATGAGGTGATGTCTAACTATACTCTTTGAGCGCTTTGTTAGTACAAACCCCAGCACACTGAGTTCCTAGGAGTTAGTGTCATTTCAACAATAAAAATAAATCTTCACACAGGAGGAAATTCTGGGTTGAAGTGAGGGGTGCTTCAAGACCATTCCACTTCCCTGAGCTAAAAAGATTTTGAGAGTCCTGTTTTTTTCCAAATATAGCAATATTATAGCAATCAATAGTATAGCAACCAGAGATTTTAAGAGAATCTCAAAGCTTATGTGGAAGTTTTATGGTGGAAGCAGAAACAACATCCTGAAGTAGCCAAAACTCATCCTCGCACATTTCTTCTGTTCCCTAGGCTGAAGTCTATCCTGTAACAGGCTGATGAGGGGTTGGGCACCCATGGTGAGCAGTCTCAGCAATTTCCACTGCAAGATCACACAACTCATGCTTGCTGAGATCTTGCAAATGCTTCCAGTGGAGAAAAATTATTCCTCAAATTCCAGCAAAGGACTGGGAGTGAAGTTTCCCAGTGAGATGTTCCTTGAACTATCCTCTCTCCCTAAAAGACAGTCTGGCTGGAGCAGAAACCTCCTACCTGACTACTAGAGGAGCAAAGCCTCCAAAGGTATTTTCTCTCTCTGGGAGATGTTAAGTTTAATAATTCTTAACCGTATAAAAACATAAGGGAAAGAGCACAAATTCATACTTATGCTAGAATTTCTGTGACTCTCTAAATAAATGATGGTTAAAGAAAACTTTGCCCTATAGGGAATGGCCAGATGTTTCAAAATGCAATAGGATTATTTTTTCTTTAGCACTTTCTGGCCACAAGGTGTCAACCCTTCCTCACAAGAAGAACCAATGGCGGGTGTATTATTCTCAAGCAGAGCTGTAGCAAAGTTTACGGCTCTTTCAGGAGCAGTGACAGTTAGGGAGATAGAAAAGAAAAGGCAGTAAACGGAAGGGATGAGCACAAAACTCAACGGCAAAGTCTTCTCCTTTCATCTTGTAAGGATACCACATGCATGCTTTGTAGTATTAGATAGGCAGCTGCACCTGCATAGGTAATGTACTAAATCAAAACTCAATTTCATTATTATTTTCCTGCAATATTCAGTGTTGATGAGATATGGTAAAAAGTTGTACTTTCTCCAAGAAGTTTATTTTTAACAAAGATGTAAAAAGATTAAGAAAAGAGAAAGCTCTAGAGGCACACACAGAAACATTTAACACTTCCGAATAACAAGTGACAGAAGAAAAAAAAAAAGGGAGAAAAAAGGAAAGGGAAAGCCAGGTTTTCAATAAGATCAGCACCATTTAAATGTCTGATAAAAGGCCAGATTTTTCAACAGTGCTTTAATAATGAAACACCTTCTAGCCAACTGATGCTGTATAAACAGCATTTTTTCCTTCAGAAATCCTAACAGAGTGCTAATAGTCCAGCTGAAATATAGCAAAGACATATTTCCCTTTCACCACAACTAATGGACATTGAATTCCCTCTGGGTTCTCCGGGTGAACTTCGTTTCCTCTGTGTGGCAGTTCTGCATTCAAGTACTCACCCCGAGTGCCAGCTAGAGAGAATAGCGCTGATTTGCTGAAGAGGAAAAATACAAATTACATGGCATATGTAATTTAGTGGTATTCTGAACTGTCTCTTTCAGTTCTGCTATACTTTTTTTTTCCCTGAGAGCAAGGTTGTGTGTGAATATGCACGGATTTATGCTCCATGGTGTCACATTGGTTGCTGGAGGGGAAAGGAGGTATATTTGTCTCTCTAGAATGATTCTTTCCAGGGCTGGAAAAAACTCTTTCTGTCCAGTCCACAGCAAAATAGTCTCCTAGTACATCCACACTCTGAAAATCGATTAAAGATGGTGTATTTTCACCCAGGTAGATATCTCCTGACCTTAGTTTGTCCTCAGTGCTCCTCATGCCTGTTAGCACCCTCCTGCAGCACGCATAGCCACCAGCTCTGCTAGCTTTACTGCAGCGAGTTTCCCTATATCAGAGCCACCAGAGCCAGCAAGCTGTCACTGATAGCATCAACTGATGGCCAGACGGTCACGCAGGTGCAGCCAGGGTCTGGAGCTTGTTGTCAGGACCTGTGATTACTACTGATGATGCCTAAGATGGAAGAAAACCAGCTCAACTGCTGGAGACTTGACTGAGTTGGTAGCTCAAGAAAACACTTTCAAATCAAGCCTATTTCATGGGGAAATCACCGTTAGGCAGTAAACATTACAACCTTGGGAGGGTCTCTGGGGACAGCAGAGATGCACCTTAGCAAAGGAATTAGCGAAAACTAGGCGGGTCTTCCAAGGCAATGAGAAGAAAATAAGAATTTAATGCCTTTGTGGGAAAAAAGCAAGGAGGATCCTAAGTGTGGTGAAGCAGGGAGTTCTTTCAGGAGGGATTGATTGCTTTGTGTAAATGTTACAGGGAACTCAGAAGACTTCACCGGGCACCTTCCACCCCCTGCCATTTCCCTCTGCCCCTTTCTGGCTGCAGTGTTCATGCTTGGAGCGGTGAGCATCTCCTGCTGCCTCACAGCTCAGCAGCCTTGGCACGTGTTGCATTAAATACATTGGCATGTGTTGCATCTCCCCAAACTAACTGGTGTACATTCTGTGCTAGCGCCTGGGCTGGTCCCCTTTCTGTGTGTGGAGAGGATGTCTGGCACATTTTCCCGGACACGGAGGCAAAGGTTTTGTGGCTGAACATCCTTGTTTTGGAAATATGTCATCACAGGGGCCTAATTCCTTTGCTGAGAAAGGAAATGAGTCGATCGGGTGTGTGCAACTGGGAAGAGTGAGGAGGAGTGAAGTCTTTGTGTTTGCAGCAGTTTTTCCACTCTTTTTGTTGAATCATGGCTAAATAAATAAATCAAACAATCTGGTACAGCCATGGGACAAAATCTAAAGAGCACTCTTAATGTGCAGGTAAATCATAAATAAGCTCTGCCAAATCTGTGTTCACCCCTGAGATGCTGACAACACACATTTTGCTGCTTATTAAAGAACATTAGTTTCAGATGCTGTCTGATGTAAAACTGAAAATAGATACAGCTACTCCCAGGGCAGCAGTAATAAACTAAAGGTTCACGGAGCTCCTAGCTTGCTGGGAAATGTGCCTACAAGACTGCCCTTGGAAAGGGCTGCACAGCTGCCAGCCCAGTTTGTGTCAGGCTGTTCCTGCTCAGCCAAGGGAGGAGGTGCCTATATCCACCCCCCTGGAGAACACCCCAGTACTCCCTGGGGAGGGGGATGAAGCCACAACTGCAATTGTGACAGCCTTGTTTGCAGAGAAAGATGGATCTCTTCAACATTTTTAAAAATACTGGGTTTTTTTCTGATGTCCACCTCTCCCCCAAACAAACAGGCTTCTCTTCTCCAAACCGGGTCCTTCGAGTGTCCTGCTATTGCTGCTGCTGAGACCAGGAGTCCTGTTGGTTTCTCTGCCTGGTCCCTCACTGTACTGAGATGATTGCTGAATTAGCTCTTCAACTTCTATTTTCACCCAAAACCACTGTTTGTCACCTCGGCTTCCTCCCAGCCCTATCTGCAAATATTGCAGTAAGCATATTATACTGCAGACTCACCGTTTGGGATATTTTTAACAAGGCTGTTTCTGGCTCTCATTCTCCAAATTTTGGTTTTGAGCTATTGCAAGTTTTGCCCTTTGTATTTAAATGTGCTGCAGTTGAAAGAGAGGTAGGAAAAACCCAGGACCATCTGTCTGCTTGCAGCACGAGGAGTGGCACTGCCAGCTTCATGCTGCCTTGAATGGAGCGGGTCAATCCCGGCTCTGCTCTAGGGCCCGGGGACCTCAGGGGGGCCAGTGCAGCCCCTTGCTCCCTACAGACCTTTCCGTCTGCCGCCAGGCATATTTGTGGTCGTATTTGTAATCTGCATGTACACCCATCAGAAACACAACTGTGCTCCCCGAACAATTTAATGCCAAGTTGTTTGACAGAGATTTTCGGCTTCTGTTACGCTGAATGTAAATGAGCGTGTGTAACATTGACCAAGGTTTCCTGTTATGAAGCTACCTGGGGATAAGGGAACTCACTTGTCTACCCTGATAAGCTCATCTGTACAGAATACTGAATAAAGCCATGCCATGTATACAGAAACACTGCAGGTACATATTTTTTTCCTATGGAGGTACATAGTAGAATTTTTTACTGGCCACAGTAAGTGATACACCACAGATGATGTATCAAGTCAGTGTGAACACCTTGTTAAAGTTACACAGGTGACCTTTACTATTTGCATCACATTAGGTAGGTCTTGTCTCTGCTAGGATTTTCTGCAGATTTTGTAAAACCAGGTCTCTTGGCACTTCAAAAAAGCCTACAGCAGCATTTGGCTGTCACTTTTTTTTAAAGCCAGTAAAAGGATGCCAGGAGCCTCTGTGTGCACACTGAAACAAAGAGGCTTTCTTAAGAGTAGGCAAAACACCAAAAAAAAAAAAAAAAGGCAAGTAATCAACCAGCCAAGGCCAGTGGTAGACCATGGTCCTCTCTAGGAAAAACTCTTAGCTGCCTGTGTCACTTGGTATCTCACAGCAAAACTTCTCTTCCCTCTGAGTTCCAACTGAGGCAATGGCCTAAGTATTTGACATCAGAGCGATGGAATTTTCCAAAGCCCAAAATTTAATGGGTTGTTACAAAACAAAAATCGTTTTCGACCTCTTGCTGAAGAATGGGGAGCTAATGCTTTCTATCAGCAGAGCTGTTAACATGTTGAAAAGGTGATGTTGATTCCTTGATGGCGGCGCAAATGAATTAGAATGAGGGAAGAAAAATTGTCATCTTGTACTGAGCACCTCATAATTTTGCTGTCAGTTGAAGAGCTAAGATTACTGCCAGCAGCAGATAATACACAGTGAAAGGAACCAAAAAGCATCAAGTTGCAGGAAAAAAAAAAAAAGACTAGCATGTGTGCAGTCATGCAGGGAAGGAAGAAAGGGTAATAAAAACCTGTTCTGAACAGTAAATTAACCACTTAGGGGCAGACGGAAGGTGGCTAAATGCTACTGGATCCTTCATGTTGAAATGAAGATGAAAAAATTAAATACAAGTTCATCCCTGACACTGCTTTTACTGCACATAATCATAATAAACTGATATATTTGTGCTTTGAGAAATCGTGTTACAGAAAATGACAGTCAAGGCTGACGACTGGGGGAAATGCTTCCAAAAATCTCTAATCAAATTCATGAGTAGATTTTGAGTCCACCGGGGGAGTAACCATTTCATAATTGTTTTCAGAGATCATTTGAGCACTTGAACTTGATGAGAACTAGCGCTCATATGCTAAAAGCAAACAGCGATTGTGAAATACGCTGTTCTTGTCGTGCTAGTTTATTATGTAAATAATCCAGAGGAGGAACAGAAATAATATCATTTGACCTATACCACTGACTGAAAAGTGCAGCTTGCAAATTGTGAATGTTATGGTCAGCCACGTAGTTCCCTATTTGCCCTCTTTATATCCCGGCCTAAATAATGCTGTCTTGTTTCTTCTCTCCTAACTGGAAGGCATCTGTAACTGAGATCAAAATGTAGCTGGAGATTAGAAACTGCAAATATATATTTGTAAAATTGTGCTTTGCAGATAGCGGACCATTTTCTGAATAAGTATGTGAGTAATTCTTTTCTAATAACAAGTACATTCAGCAAATGTGTGGTCTTTTCAATGGTGATTTGAGATTAGAGAAGTGGAAGTCTAAAGCACTCCTAAAGCATTCACAGCAAGTTAAAGGATCAGCTGTGATTTTCTGGAGCATCTGCCCTTTATGCATACGATCTCAATATCATGATATTCTGACTTGGTTTTCGCTTGGATTTTCTCCTCCCATTTACAGTACAGCCCTGCAAAGAGCTGTAATAGCCTGGAGTTGTGGTCTAAGCCTAACAGGCAGCTCAGCCCCACACAACTGCTTGCTCACCCCTCCGCCATGGAATGGGGGAAATAACAGGAGGGGCAAATGTGAGAAAACTCGTGAGTTGAGATACATACAGTTTAAGAAGTAAAAAAAGGAAGCAAAGAAGAAAAAACCAAACCAAGAAAAATAAGTGATGGAAAAAAACACAATTGCTCTCCACCAGCCAAACAATGTCCATCCAGTCCCCAAGCAACAGCAGCCCTGGAAAACGCTTCCCCCAGCTTCTGTTGCTGAACAGAAGATGGGATGGGATGGGATGGGATGGGATGGGATGGGATGGGATGGGATGGGATGGGATGGGATGTCTCGTCTCTTTGGTGAATTTGGGTCAGCTGTCCCAGCTGCGTCCCCTGCCAGCCTCCTGCCCACCCCAGTCCATTCGCTGGTGGGGCAGTGTGAGAAGCGGAGAAGGCCTTGAGGCTGTATAAGCACTGCTCAGCAACAGCCAACACATGCCCATGCTATTATCAACACTGTTTTTCAACCCCAAAACATAGCACCGTATGGGCTGCTACAAAGAATATTAACTCTGTCCCAGCCTAAACCTGTACACATGGTCAAGTGACTATGAAATGTGGCGATAGGGTGGGCAGAAACATCTTAGGCTGGTTTTGCTGATGGCGTATCGTGGAACTGCAAGGCAGGCTTTCCTTCTGCAACCTCCTCATATTTGTGGCTTATCTCAGGAATTTTACAAGTGTTTTTCCTTCTACTGTTCTCAAAGTGCTCCTTGGGCACTGCTGGCTTGAGGTCAATGCCTCTGCAGCAAAATGTCCAGTCATTTCATTGTACTGGAGAAGACCTCTGAACACCCCTCATCATGCAGGGGAGGAGAGACAGACAATGCTTAGGCTAAATCTATACTCCAGACATAAACTGTGCCAGCCACCATACTCAGCTCCTGGAAAGCAAACATCTGCACTAAAAAGTGGTTCTCTGGTGTAAGCCTGCCAAGTGCCACCTTGCAAACAACTGTCCATCACTGCAGAGTGACTACGGAGCTCCACTTACCCCTTTGAAGGCTAAGGGAGCCCATTAGCACAGAAACAAGCCAACCCATGCTCGTCATCCTCAGCACCCAGCAACATCACTAGGCCATTCAATTTAATAGTAGAAATACAGCCTTTCTCTTCACATATGTGCTGTAGGGTTGTTTCTCCTGCTTTTTTAAAGGTACTGATGTGAATTTTACCTCTCCTTTGCTGGGGAGCAGAACACTCAACTGGAGTGTGAAGTGAGGGTGGTTGGTTGTTGGCGGGCTTTCCTGCGGTATCCTGAAGGCCACGAAGAATGGTAAGAACTGTTTCTTGCCCATTCAGCAAACCAGAACCTCTCACCACATTTGGTTCAGTGGTGGCATTTGCCCCCTAATACCAGCCACTTTAGGAATTAGAAATAGGGCTTGGAATTAATAGCCTAAAGATACTATTTTTCAGTACAACTGAGTAAATGGCTGTAAGTGGAGGCAAATCTACTCAGAGGAACATATGCATGTACACTAATGAATGGAGGTTGTGTGTTTTGGTGATAATCCTATTGCATAGGATTTTTTTCAGATTTGAAAAGTAATGATTTGAATCTGAAAAGTAGCACTTTTAAAAATAATTTTCTCCAAATTACTGGTGACATATATGCATCCAGAAAAACTGGTGTGACCTCAGCTTTGCTGTTTTAGTCAACTCTTATGTTAACATCCTGTTATGGTCATCCCCAGATATGGCAATCTCATTTTGTCAGTAAATTCCTATTACATTGCAATATCACATCTGATGCTGTTTTACATTAGAGACATGCAGCTAGGATGTTCTTGCTGTTTGCTCACATTGCTTTCGCTCTTTCCTAATTCCTCTATATGTTACTGGTAAAACTTTCAGAAGTTGTTCAGGGATGACTGATGTTCCTTAATTTATTTTACAAAACATCTAGGACAACTCTGGACACTATGGAAATGGCAAGGAGATCCTCTAGAAGGATCTCATCCTCACATGGAGCTCTCCTGAAGCCAAAGGCGACCATGGATTTCGCAAGGTGGGTGCAAAAGCCTGAGAGCAAAAAAGTGAGTCCCTTAAAATAGTACTGAACCAAGCCTAACTACTCCAATCTGTGAAAAAAAATACCAACACATTGTTGATCTTGAAGACCACCCAGCCAAAGCTCTGTAAACGTTTTGTCAACTTAAATGGGTGCAGGTTCTCTGACTGCATTATGCAGGAGGAAGCTTGTGCTGAGGGAGCAGAACTATCATACAAAATATTACTGCCACAGATCATATCAGAGTTCAGATCTTCTGTGTGAGACTCCTGCATGTTGTAGCCACATCCTAGTCTTTTCCTAAAGGTGGCTGAAATTCAAAAGGCTGGTAGCTCAATGTAGCTAGAAAGCTTTTTGACATTTAGAATTTATCTGTAATTGCTGCCGGTCTTCTCTTTAGTAACATATATTCAACTTTTTCTGGTCCCAAGGCAGTATAGTCCAAGATAACTTTTCCTCTACGCTTCTCATCCCCTCTTCTCTGTCTCTTAGGCTATCACTCTGTGAGCTAGAGGGTTATGTGTCTCACCATTTAGGCTTAGCACAGTCTCTTAAAGGCTCTTGTTGACACACCACATGGTCGCTGACCTCTTCAGAATGTGCTGCTTCTGAGAAAGCTTTTTGAGATTTAAAGAACATATTTTTTTTTGCAGCAGGGGTTGCTAGGTTGAATGAAACGTATTGGTATTGATGGAAGGGCTGTTAGTAGTTTCTGCGGGGGAAGAAGTAAGAATAGTACAGGCTGAGAGAGAAGCTCAAGCTTTTAAAAAGGAGAGAGAGAATCATGTTCAGTTTGAAATTTAGGTCAGAACTACTCCAGATTTATTTTTGTATGGGTTTATTTCATCCACTTCACTGCCACGAAGAAAATCTATTCTCTTCTTCAGTTATCTCAGACAGTACAAATAATGTCTATGGAGTGCATTTCACCACCTCGATTCCAGAGGATAGTTAATCTCATGGGGCTGACGGAAACCAAATCAAGGCAAGTTGTTTAAGTTGGAGGCAATAGTAAGAAAAAGAGGCTTGCTGAGACATCAGACGTGATGAAAGTCTCTAGTAGAGCAGAAATGGGATTTCACGGACCCTAAAAATGATGCAACTTGACTCAGTGACAGGTGAGCCAAGCAGCCACAACACTCGCATACCTGTTTTAAATGCTTTAAAATGTTACATTTTCAATCTTGCTAAGTGTATTCCATGTGTCACTAGTAATGCCTGGTACAGAACAGAGGAAAACAGGATGGCAGTTTAGGCTGAGTGTTTAGGAATTGTCCGCTCTTTCTCTCTAGTTCCACATCTGAGGTCATAAAAATTATAACAGTGTCTAACTAGATGTGATGGGATATGCAGGGGATTATGCTTTCACGTGAGAGCTAAGTAGCAGAAGCAGATGAGCTCTTAAGAAACAATGATCCTGGTTTTATGCAAATATGTCTGCTAAAAACAAATGAGGGAAGAGGAATATGGAAATAGATGATATAATAATACAGTAGAGTAACCAGAATTATTCTGAATAGATTTCTCTTATTAAGATTTTCATGAGGCGTCAGCTGTTCTTTGTAATTCTCTCCTTAACACTACCATCAAAGTATGCCTTATCAAAATATACATCTTTGCTGCTGCATTTATATTCACCCTATTTAAAATCGAGACGAAATATGGTTTTTTGTGTGCAGGGTACTGAAATAATCATAAGAGCATACAGCAACCCAGAGTAAAGGGTTTGAAAAGATTCAGTCACAGATAACAGCAGACTACTTACAAGTGTGCCATTTCCTTTGCCAAACTAGTGATTGATTGATGGAGGACACACATTTTTCCCTATCAATTTTGTCTCAACTGGTGAAATCCAAAGCAGGCATCCAATCATTCAGCAACATAAGACATATTTATTATTGTGCAATTAGCTAGCTACTTGTTTGCTGCTCTTTTTCTAATTAACGTTTCACATCAAAACATCCCTAAGTCCTGGAACATCTACAGGTTTCTGAACAGACGTGATCAATGTGAGGGGCCCAAATATCACATTTAATGGTATCACCATGCATGGACAATGAATATGAGGACATTTATTCAGTAAAAAAATATAACAAACAAACAAAAGCCTGGAGAGAGCCCAAAATTGGAAGTGCTATAAATTATTTTTAAGCTGAGTGGAAATAAAGCTGGCATGGATAGGTGGACTTAATGAACTTCTGAGCTTGGGCATAATTGGAAGTGTGTGTGTCTTTGTTGTATTTCACATATTTCCTCAGAGTGGCAGGTTAGCTGCCTCGTGGTCTTTAAAACACCCCTAATAATTGCAGTGATTGAAAAGTAACACTTCCTTAAACCATACCACTCTTGGAGACACCTGACTGGCTGCTATTGTGGCATAGGAGACAGTATGGCCCCATTCTGTCTACATTGAGCCAGGGAGTAAACAGCATCTACGGGGTTGCAAAGACATAGCTGGGGAAGAAGCCACCCCTTTGAATTTGTTCTCAGAAATGCAACTGGCAAGGCTGGGTCAGTTACATCTAGAGCTGCTTTCTGTCCTGTCTTTCCCCACACGTTCTGAGCTTTTGCTGCGCCCAGCAAAGGATCTTTGCAAATCAGATTTGATCACCTGGTTCCTCCCACCACACTGCAGCATGGTGAGTCCAGGGTGTGACATGAATGTTGGTCTGACACCTGCTGTTGGCAACTGAAATCTTTCCACTGGCTTCAGCAGGAGTAGGATCATGTTACTGATCACATCATAACATTGATGACATCATACTATTACTTTTCAGGAAAAAAGGCTGAGATTCTTCAGTGCTAAAGTCATAATCCAAGTGACAGAGAAGTTGGCAGGGAAGACAAGCAGCAATTGAGACTACGAATAGCCTACCTTATGACACTGTGTATGGCTTGGCACCAGCTCATATTGACACCTGCCTTATCTGCAGGAGAAGACAGGATTTAGACCGAGAAGGAGGATAAGGGCAACAGATCGGCTGGAAGAGAGGAATATGTTATACCATATGTCAATACAGGGTGTGAGGTGCCATGATAATATAGACTCGCAAGAGGTGGAGTCAGAACTTCCTCAAAAGTTACTTTATGTAGTTAATGGTTAATCTGACCCCTTAATGCTGCCTTTTTGAGGACATTTCTACCCTCACACCCCTTTCTGTGTCAAATGACTCCCTGATCAATGTCTTCTGAAACTCCTAGTTCCCCCCTACTGTCAGTTTAATATAAGCTGTGGATGCTGCAATGCTCCCTGCAGCCATTTAACTCACACATGATCCAGCCCACTACTCTCATCAGCACTTTTGTCATGCCAGAAACTACAGCAACTTGAGCAGTCTTCAGGGAAAAAATATCTCCATCAAAACCACACAGATTCCATTCTGGTGGGAGGCAAATCAGTTACCCTTTGAATGACTTTTAAAATGACTTAATAGATCTTCTGCTCTGGTAGGAATGCTGCGCCACAACTAGGCTGTGATCCCAAATAGGGCACCCAAACTGTGACCATTTGCACCAATGCAGGTAACGTGAGGTTGGGAGGCCCGGCTAGCACAGCAAAGACTAGCTCTTGGGGCATGAGCTGCCACTGAGATCAGGCAGGAAACCCAGCCAAGTTTGCCCCCGTTGTCCCAGTTTAGCTTGGGCACCTCTGTTCTCAGCTGTGCCAATGTGCCTCTACTGGTGGGCGAGGAGGGATAAAAGAAGATTAAAAAATTCAGTTACTGAAATGACAAAAATCCCATTTCTGACAGCCTTCACTGATTCAGGTTACAACATGGTACCTCAATTTCTCGCACTGGCACTACGTGGAAAGTGGTAAACTGCTGCAAGTGGGTAAGGATGACTGGCTGTAGGGGGCTGAAATTTTTCAAGCGTCCTTGCCACTGGGGAAGATGCCTGTGACAGCTGCGTCCATGCTGAACTAACTAGTGGAGAGTAAGCGTCATCAAGAAAGGCTGAAAATCACACCCCCTTACAAAGCCAGCAAACTCTTCATGGTGCAGCTTTGCCTGTAAACTGTGGAGAAAAGTCTCCGTTTGGGAGTGTCTAGGAGTTAATTGTTCGGGATGCCTGGAAAGGTGGTCCAGTCCTCTCTGTGCTGGAAGGCAGGCCTTGGGATTGGAAATATCCTTCTTTTCACAGGCCAGAGTGATGCTGTGATAGCGCCAATATCAAGGCATTACTGTAGTTGGAGGAGCAGGAAGCAGCAGCCTGCCTGGGTGATTATGTTCTGCCTCCCGTCCAGGGAATAAGGAATGGGAAATGATGTTTTGCTGATTGAACCTGGCCTTTGGGGCACAAATCCACTTGAATTTAGTCTGTACCTTCCCTACCTTGAACCAGGTCCAGACTCCTAGGCTTCAAACCAGGAATTATACAGTAGCCTTGGCAGCGCTACTTCATTAGCCTGTAGTGCTGGTGGTTAAAAAAACAAAACAAAACAAAACAAAAAAAGCCCTGCCTGCTACCATCATTCATTCCTTTTTTTCCCCGCCTTTACACAACCTGGGTTCGCCGTGCTGGCCAGCCTGTGTGGTAGGAAGCCAGAAGGGAGGAGGTGCTAGCAGTATCCCAGCAGAATGCTGCAGGCAGGCAGGCCTGGAAGGAACACATCATGTTTGCAGCTGATGCCTGCTGAGAGGCCTGTGGTTGTCTGACAGTAGCCAAGAAAGTAAGGTCCACACTTCAAATACAGTTTCAGACAGCAAGTAGTTCCGTGCAGCCTGAGAAACTGTCATGCTTTGTATATAAGCGGTCATAGATCCAAAAACGTACATTTTTGGTAGAGTAGGTAAATAGTGATGGAAGAGAAGATATCGTTCTATAAGTTTTAGCTGAACACAGGCAGGCATTAGACTCAATACAGAAGCAACTGCATGAAATTACACGGCCTTTCTTAGGCAGATGTAATGATCTACTTTCCCCTCCTGGGTATTAGAAAAGATGTGAACTTCTCAATTCTTTTTTCATTTTCTGCTGCAAGATGCTTGTGTTCCTCAGTGGAAGTAAGCTTGTGTGTATATAGCAAGCAAGAAATACGGTTCGCTGCTGAGCTGTGAGCAAAGATTGGCAGGAAGGAAAGGAAGAGGTCAGTGGGTACTCTGCATAGACCAGAAAAGGATGCAGGTACAGTGAGTCAACGGAAAAGGAATACAGTCCATTCTATACATGTATATATACACATATATACATATCCAGATAAGATATGATTGACATTGCTTATATATTAAAAGCACACAGCTTCTTTACTGTATTGTTACTAATATATTTACTTTTTGTTTATTTTCTTTAAAGGATGTCCTTATTCATTACAGGTAAACAGCAAACTGGAAAGAGAGCAGATTGTTGCCATTTCTTTAGTAATCCTGACTGTCTTGGCAAAATCATCTCTGACATTATTCAGAGAGCTGGCTGGTGCCACGGGGAATCATAATGAAACTGACAAGTCACAATTTCAAACTGCTAGTCATAAAGACCAGGGTATGCAGTAGTCCCCGAGACACAGAGTGCAGCAGTATGGTATTATAGCAGCAAAACAACTCTTCTTGGATTTATACTGTTGCTCTCACTGAATGCATTTCAGGTTCCTTAATTAGATATAAACGGCTTTGATCTCCCAGATCCGTCAGTCACTTGTAGAGTGCTTGAAATATGAGGTTCATGCAGTAATCCACCCCTTTAGGATGGAGGGCGACCAATCACAGTCCTGCTGCAGTGGAAATGGTCCTTTCACTGAAACTAGGCATCGTTACCAGAAGCAAGCCGAAGGATTTCCAGAGCTGCCGAGCCCCTTCCTTCGCTCTCATCCAATAAGCATCTCTCTGGCCTTATTTTTATAGGCGCAATCAGGCAGCTCGCGTGCCGCGCTTCTGTAATGTGGCTGTTAAGGCACGACAAAAATTCTCAGCAGCAAAGCGCAACAAGCAAAAATGCTGCCGTTTGTGGATTCTTTTTTCCTTTGGTCCTGGGAGGGGAGGCACGTTCGGCTCCTTCCCATCCCGCAGGGCCTGGGAGACTCGCCTTTCCCCGCACAGCCGGTCAGTTTGCCAGGCAATCTCCAGCCAGGGCCCTATCTCAGCGCAGGTGCCGAAGCGGCTGCCGTCCCTATAAGGGAGATAAGGCGAGGGAGAGGCGGATGAGCTCTGGATCAAAGGTTACCCTCTTCCAGGGCTTGAAGTCACCCAGCCTGGGCCATCCCCTTCCCCAGGACCGGCCTGACGGTGACACCCCCACAATTTTTTGTACCGACATGAGCCCAGGGCAGCACCCCCGCCGTGCAGAGCCTGAGGGTGCACCTGCCAAAGGCTGCGGAGGAGGGACGGTGCTGCTACCACAGACCTCGCCGGCGGCCGGGGCCTGCGGCGGGGCCGGGCCGGGCCGGGGGAGCGGCGCCACTGGCGGCCGCCGGCAGATGGCCCCCGCCGCCGCCCTGCCAGCCCCACCGCAGCGCCGGGGGCTGCTCGGGGGAAGGAGGGGCCGGCCTCGCCGCGCTGAATTTCCCAGCCCGCTGCTCTCCTCCTCCTCCTCCTCCCCCCTCTCCGCGGCGCGGCGGGCGCGATGGCTCCCTGAGGGAGATGCTCCCGGCCGCCGCCGCCGCCTCCTCCTCCTCCTCCTCCCGCCGGTGCCGGGCGGGGGGAGCCGGGCGGCGCGGAGGGGCCGGCCGTGTGAAGGGGAAGGAGGGAGCCGGCGCGGGGGCCGTTCCTCCCCTGGAAATGCCCCTCCTGGCCGCGCCGGCAGCCGGGGGCGTCATGTAGCGCGGAGGGAGCGGGCTCGGCGGGGCGGGAGAAGTCCCTTCCTTCCCTCCCTCTCTCCCTGCCTCCTTCCCTCTCTCCTTCCCTCCCTCCCTCCCTCCCTCCCTCCGTCCGCCCTCGCCGCACACAGGCAGCGCAGAGCGGCGCACGGCCGGCCCTCCTCCTCCGCCCCGCTGGGGTGCATGCCCGCCGCGCCTGGCGGAGGGACGGCGCGCCGCTGAAGCAGCCCCCGGCCGCCGGGCAGCCCCCCGGGCAGCGCCACCACCATGGCCGAGGAGAGCTCCGACGTCCCCAAAGAGTTGATCGGTAAGGGACGGGGCAT
>KZ505645.1:3114355-3134594 GCA_002844005.1 Limosa lapponica baueri | reverse complement strand
TGTGTACGAGGGGAGCGAGGGTATTTGTAATTAAAGTTTTATGGTCGCCTGCACGCAAACCCCCCTCCCCGTTCCATGGTAACGCTCAGGAAATCGTAGGTGACGGTAAAGGTCCCTGGAAATGCTGGCATCGCTGTGGGGGAGCTTTCGATAAACGCATCATTACCGCGGTACTTGGTAACCGGTGTCATTTGGGGGTAACGGATCCGATGCTTTAGGCCTGGTCTCAGCCACCTTGCTCGTGCCAAACTTCCTTTGGGATTTTGCCTGCTGAGGAGAGATCTAAGGATGAATGGTTTATTTTAAAATGTTGCCTTAATGACAAATGGAAACAGAAATTTGTCAGGCAACAAGGTACATGTTGCATTGAATACAGCCCTTAGAAACCTCTTCTAGATCATTTACGCTGTTGCATTTCCTTCAGTTTCGTCAGCCAGCGCTATTGGTGGGAACTGGCTTTAATGTTTATAAAATATTGGTAAAAATCTGGATGGAAAGTTGCATCTGTCACATAATTTTTTTCTCTATAGACATAATAGCTGTATTTTGCAGTCCTTGTAGCGTGCAAACTGTGGGGTTTGCTTTAGTCTACAGCTTACTACTAAGAACTGATGAGCTGGGAAGTGTGCTAGGAGTGACTATGGTCAAAACTATGAACTTTATCTTTTTTGAAAATGGCTAGGCATGTTGAAGTGCTAATACGTGGTACTTGCTCAGTGTGGCTCTGCCCTGTACTCTTCTAGTGTGCCATGGGTGAGGTGTGGTGCGTATTCCAAGGAAGAGCGAAGTGAGCATCTTCATGCATCCCATCGTCTGGTGGCTTTGGACAATTTTAGGAATTACCCCCTAAGTCCTGGCATCCTGCACCCACCCAGCTTGCTTTGTCAAGGGCTTTTCTGGGGTATGGAAATCTGCTCATGTAGATTGGTTTGATTTCTAGCAGTATTTTGGTGTCTGCATGTTAAAATTTAACCTTCTAAATAGACTTTTTATAGTAACCCTATGTCTTGAGAACAGGATGAAAGGATGTGCCTTAGCACTTAGTGATTGGAGCGTGGAGATTAAACTGGGGGTAGGAGTGTTTGAGCTGCAGTTTTTGTTCTGTTACTCACTTCCCTTGTGACCTTTGTCAGGTCTGGTAGGTCATAGACTTCAAAAAACCCTCTCTTACTGTTGGCTTACCTGGATCTGCTCCTTCCAAGGTGTGGGTTTCTGAAGTCAGGTAGTCATGGTCTTTGCTGTTAAAAATGAATGAGCACTTGAAAATATGAGCCTTAATGTTGTGTTTCCATCTCTCAGTCTGAAAAACTGCTTTGCACATCCACTTGCTGCTGATGTGTAAAGAAGTGTCCTCAGTCACATGGGGAATATCTATGAAATTTATATCTTAATTCTTTGAAGAAGCATTTCTAGCCCTTTCTGGCAGATAGAGCCTTGGAGGCAGCTGAGATCCCGATACTCTGTGGAGGGGTCTCAGATGCCAGGCCCTTTTGCTGCCTATTGCTTGTTGAAGTGTGAAGTGCTGGAGCTGAGGGCTTGCAGTCGTTCCCACTGCTGCTGTGTGGGACCTGTGGGGAGGCAAAGAGAAGCAGGTCTCCCCACACTGGCACCTCAGGAGGAAGTCCCTTGCTAGATGCAGGCACTTGGAGCTGTTTGTGGGAGAGGAGAAACCAAAAGGCAGAGGCTGGGGGTGGAGGTAAAGTAGCAGAGACAACAGTAATACCTTTCCTTCTTCAAGGTGGTAGGACTGATGAAAAAAAAACAACAATGTGGTCAGCTTGCTTATGGGTTCCCAAGCAGGGACAGAAAGACCAGAATTAGGCATTATCCATGGGAGAGGAAGACTCAGGATAAGAGTTCACATGGGGATTACGGGGCTGGACTTTCCCCCGAGTTTTGCTTACCTGACTGCTCAGGGAGCTTGCAGCCTGGCTCCTGACCAAGTGGTTGCCCAGGGAGCCGGCCGCGCTGGCCCACTGCCACAGCTTGGGGCAGGCTCCTGGCCAGGCAAGCCACTGCTACCGAGGAGCTTTTGTTTCCTGATAGGAAAATTAAAATTCCTGGGGAAAACATGCCGATTCTGCAGAAAGAGCTCTTTCTGGTGGAGAGTGACTCTGACCAGGCGCGTTTCTGACTTGCACACCCTCCTGCCCTGCAGGCAGAATGCTGTGGCCTTGGCTAAATGTCCAGGCTTAATAAATAGTGTGTTGTTTGTGCTAACACATTCTGGCTACCGGATGAAAATTGTGCAGAAAAGTGCTATATGGAGTGCGATAATTAAAAGCCTTGGGAAGAGCCCATTATCTTCAGTTTTAGCCTTTAAACTTTAACATGCATGAGGGCAAAGTGTGTGTCTGGGAAGGGTGGAGACTTGCCATTTACAGATGCCAGTTGTAGTGCTGGAAATAGGTTAATGTGTATAAAAGATTCCTTTCTCATTCCTTTTCTGTGGGGGCTGGGGAGTGACATTTACAGAAGGTGCCAAATTGGCTCTTCTAGATGAACTCCTCTGTTTATCTCCCAATTACATCAGTGTCAGTAGTTGTATAAGCTTTCTGACATGGTTCCTTGTGTACACTTCCCTTTCAGGCCAGGGTGCAAACCTTTAGGGGAGAGGCTGGCTCATTTGCTTCTTGGCAGAGACCACGTATACATGTGTATGCCTCTAAATATTAAAACATTATGGCAATTAATGTAACTTTGGTGTTGGCACCATGAGGTGGCTACGTTGTCGTTGAGACTTGGACCCAGACCAGGGTTGCCTTCCGTAGCATCCGCTGCATAGCTGTCCGGCGTTAGTGTCTGGAAGTCTGCTTGATTTGCTTTGCAACGTAAACATGCAGAGTGCATAAAGTTAGAACACTGGCTTTTCCGTTATTGGACCCATTTAGCCTCCCTGAAATTAACAACAACAGGCTAAAGGTTTTGCAACGCAAGAAGCTAATTGGCTTTAGCAAGCTAGGAGATACAAATAATAACAGATGGGGAATTTGTTGTATTTTCTCAGAGGAGAAAGTAGTGCTGGGGTTTCTCTTGAGAAAGTTTTTGATGTGTAAGTAGTGCTGGAAAGAAATATAAAACTATGTTTAACATCCTGGCATATGAAATCAATAATCCTATCATAGTAGACATAAATTATCCTGTAGATGACATACTTACAAAGGTTGTACTTGTGTTAGGTTGTGTTTAGTACTGGTGCGTGTGTGTAGACTTCCATGAGTGCAAGCAGTTGAACAACATAGCTCTGAGTCTTCCTGAAAAATTTACAGTGATATCCGTTCCCTTCTCATGTTGACACTGAATGTATTTAATTAAGGTGTTTTCTTTTATTTCAGAAAGTGTCAGGGATGTTATTGGGAGGAAAATTAAAATTTCGGTCAAGAAGAAAGTAAAGCTGGAAACCAAGGGCGATAAAGTGGATAACAAAATATTGGTAAGTACGATAGAATGACTTTGATTACATACATGAAGGAAAGGCCAGAAGGCTTTTCAGAAGGCATTAATTCTCCTCTGGAAGGATTCTTTGAACTTTGTGTGTGCCATAGGATACACATATCACTTATTTTTCTACTTGCTAGCCTGCACAGCAAGTTGATGCTCAGGCATGCACACGTACATACAAGTTTATCACTGAGTTATTCTCCAGAGTTTAGGATACTGTGTTGTGGACTGATGCTAAAGCAGGCTGTTATTAGAACCTGTTCTAAAACGATTTGCTGCTTTTGCTGCTTAGGTTTCCCTTTTACATCTGTAGGAATTTTCTGTGGACAAGAAATGCAAAACAAAGCATGGAGAATTACTTATCTTTTGAGAATCTTCTGAAGTTTTTATGCAGTGAAGAGTAAAATTGTTGTGCTTTTTGAACTCAAATGACTATTTGTACTTTTTATTATTCTCTGTTAAGTCATACATACATCTGCATTTTAAAAGAAATGCTTAATGTGTGGGATCATCCATTGTCATTCCTAAAACTGTAGTGGAGGAAAGTGTCAAATTAATCTCACTTGAGTATGCTTTCCTGTTTTCTCGAGAACAGTTTTGCTGGCCTCTCTTGATAAGCAGAAAGCTGTGGCAATGAGCTGGTATGCTTGCATACTGTCTTGAGTACTTACATATGCAAAAAGAGATGGAACTTTATTTCTTTGTTCTTTTGATACCTCTCTATCAGGACAATTCGAATAACAAACACAAATAACTGCAGTGCTGCTGTAATATTTTGCAAGATATTTGAGATTTGGTGCTTTGTGTCAGTAAAAGTGCTATTGCAGAGTTGAAAGTTTCATTGCCAAAACTGTTGTTACAGATTTTAAGGTACATGCCCCATGCAGATATTCTATTTTGTCTTTAAAAACCACAGCTTATTAATCAGTTCTGAATTTCCTTCATAAAGTACATGTTGCTTATTCCTGGGCAGTAAAGCTGTTGATAATGGTGTACTTTTCGGCGAGAGCAGCTACTTAAAGAATTTGAAATATTTTCTGCATGATATATACCCATGTTACATGTAGCACCTGCATTTTACAGTTTCTGTTTCTGTACTTCCTGTACTGGAAATAGGTTGAGTATGTGAATGTTGATTGATTGTTGTGAATGTTGATTGATTGTTGTGAATGTTGATTGTCTTTATTTACTTGACAGCCATGTTTGTAGGGAAGGCTGACAGTTTCACTGAAGCGCTACCACTTGGTTAACCTATTAACTTACACAGAATCATTACAGTTATCAATAGTGAAATATATTGTGGAAATACTGAAATACTGTTCTGATCTGATGGGACCAAAAGCATTTCAAGCTTTGAAGTGTCAGTGAAGTTTCTGAGGGAGGTGCTACTCAGCAGTAATGCCTGAATGGGATGACTCAGATTTTTTTTTTTTTTTCTCTCTTTAATCTCCTAAACTCTCAGGTGGGGGCCTTGAACCTTTTATGACTGAAGAGGTACTGAAAGGGAGGGAACCTCTTTGAGGGGCTCACAAGTTAGTGAGCACTTACTGTGGTGCATGCGTGTTGTCTTCAGTGCACAGCATGAGGCTTTCAAGGGGATGAAATGCTGGTGGGGGTGTTGTCTGCTAGAACCATTTATTCTTTGATGATGAACTGCAGAGGATTTATATGGGGAAAAGAAAAAAGATGTTTTCATGGTTAGAGAAATGGACTGTTGACTGCTGGGGCTGAATTTTGTGTTTTCTTTTGCCAAAAAAGACAACTGACCTGTGTGAGGCTGTACAAATCACTAATAATGAGGTTTTACAACTTTTCTCTAATTGCATATATGTATCTATACTTTATGTGGGTTTTTTTTGTGGAAGTGTGGAGTATTGTCTGCTGTGGCAGAGGCCAGTGGAGGCTGTGGTTCCTTTTGAGGATGCAGTGCTCTGAAAAAATGACACCAGCGACACCTTAAGCTGAGTACCTCAAATTAGTGGGGACTTTTTGGCCTTACTATGTCTATACAATCTTACGTCTTACCTGTCAAGTAGAGGAGATATACCCTCCTCTTGCCGAAAGAGTGATGCTGAAAATAAATAACCTTGCTTCAGAAACATGCTGGTGCTTAATGCTAAACAGCACAGGAAAACTGCCAACAAAATTAAGAATTTTTGAACTCCAACCTGAGACTTAACAGGTCAGCTAAAGACCAGGGCAGCTAAAGCTGAATACTGAATTGCTACACTTTGGGTCAGCATGTCAAACTGAATGCTGAATGAAGCGTTGGTGCAAAAGCAATTCAGTAATTAAAGACTCTATCCTTAAGTGCATACACCAGAGGGCTCAGATGTGATTGCTTGGGCAACCTTCATGCCAGCGCTCCTTGACTCCCAAGAGCATAGTTTTGAAATGTTAATCTTCTTCTGAGTATGGTCTCTTGAGTGCACGTGTGGCAATGAAGTATTTTGAGATTTTCATTTAAATTTTATTAGTAGTTGGGTGTTTACAAGCAAAATAGGTAGCATGCATTGGGTCCAGCGCAAAATACCAGTTGCTTTCACTCTAGCTAACCACAGAGCTGTGGTGGAATGTGCTCAAGCTTTTAGAGGAGGTTGATCGCAGAGGTTGGCTCTGAGCCCTGGCGCCTAAATCAGTGCTTTAATTAAATGATCTCTCATCCTTCCTTCCCAGGAAAATCCAGCAAAATCAGTACCACTTTGAGACAGGGAGATTAGTTAAAAATGACTGCACTTTGCAGGTAACTATAAAAACACTTGACCTCTGGCCCTGTTGTTCACAGTGTATTCAACGTGCAGAGTACTAGAATATGGATATAACCACTACTTAAGTCACTCTGTTCTAGGAAATTCCTCTGATAATTAAGATAGAAATTGGAATCTGAGACTAAACTAAAAGACAGTGCAAAAAAAAATAAATAAATTGTTGCTTAAATAAGGTCCCTATGTTAAAGTGGTGAAATTGGTGGGTAACGTCCATGCTTGCCGTAAGGTACTTTAGGATCTCAGCTTTGGGTGCTGGAGTTTGGAAATTATTACTGGGTTTTGATGTAAGACAGCATGTTTCCTTTTTGCAGTTTGCACAATGAGCTTGCTGTCTCAGTAATCTCAATTTGCAGTTATTTAGTTTTCCAGTTAGTCATAATGATGCAAACCAGTAAACATGGCGAGGTGCTCAACTGCCCCTGGTCTGCTGGTACCAGGTCTCAGGTGTGCACGCAGCAAACTGGTATCCAACCCCAAAAAGCCAGTAACCAACTTGAATGGGCAGAAGATCAGTCCTTGAGCAATTAGGGCCAAACCCCAGCTCTATCCAAGTCTTCCTTATACTGTAGCACAGCAAAGCTGTCATTAAGGGGGGCGAGGAAACCTTGAATGGTGACAAGCCACCAAGGAGGAGCTGCCCTATGGGGCAAGGGGGCCAGGCATCGTGGGGCTCCCTGGTGGCCAGCGAGGTGAGCAAAGCAGGACTTGGGGTGGTATCTGGGGACAGCTGTGCTCTGGTGGTCACCATCTGGGCTGTGGTGAGACCCAAGGGTCAAGCCAGGGAGTCGGATTGGTGGGAGAGGCTCAGCCAGAGAAATAGATGGACACAGCCATAGCTGCTGCTTTGCTCTGGCTGGGGCTGAGTGCTGGAGCTCCGGAGCAATATGGGGAACCCCAGTCAAGGCTTCTCCCAGCTTTTTGGGTCTCACACTCGCACCATGCCAGACCTGGCCTTAGGTGTGGGCAGCCAAACTTCAGCAGAGCCCTTGGGCAAGCTCCCCTGTCTGGCTCCAGGTGGCCCTTAGCCAGAGGCAGGGTACTGCTGCAGGAGCAGACCCCACTGTGTTTGGCTTCAGTATGTCTCTCAGAAGAGTACTCTTACTGGGTTAAAATGGATAAGGATGTCACTGTTTTGTAATCCAGTCCAGGATTGCTTTGGTTTTGTGGGATTGTTTTGTTTAAACCCTTTTTCTTTTTTTTATGAGGACAAGGTTTAAGGCATCGTGCTGAGTGGCTGCTGTGTTCCTCCTCATGCTGACAACTTCTGACCTTCTCTCTAGTTTCAGCACAAGCTGATGGGTGTGTAGCGGTCTCAGCAGTAACGATAATAGTGTCTGTTTTGCGTATGTATGTGGGAAACAGTTAGAAAAAGACAATAAACTTTACTCCTACTCCCTCTCCTCAGGGCCCCACCTTTTAGCAACATAAGGGATCAGGCAGAATGCCATGTCCATAAGATAGATTTCATTGTTTTGTCTTGTTCTTGAACCCAGAGGCCTCAATGGTTATCAGATTATCACCTACAGGCAAACTCTGGCAGGAAACTGGGCTTCTTAATTTCGCTGTTTGTGGTGCTGCTTCCCCCACCCCCCAAAATGCCCACGTTTGCTGTACAGTGTTTTTCTGAAGGTTTCCTGTGGTGGTTTCTTCCAATCAGACTTGCTGTAATTGGTAGTTATGACTGAGAAGTTGAAACTGTAAGATAAAGGCAATATGTTAAATATGCCTGACCAGCTTGTTATGAAATACTGATGTTTTCAGGAGTGATTCATGACAGGCCAGAATTCAGGATTCCTCTTACTTTTTGTTTCTTTACTATTAGTAAAAGGGAATACTCCTAGTCTAGTTGCCTTTGAGATTAGTTTTCTTTCCAAAATAATATTATTTTAGGCATCAAAGGTGAGGAAATATTGTCATTGCATACTTGCTGCAAATGACTATGCTCTCTCTCTATGGCTGGTCTGGGTTTTTTTTGCTTTCTTGATGGGTTTTTTTTGGTTGTTGGTTTTGGTTGTTTTTTTAAATGTTTTCCTAACCTTAAGGTGTGATGTGATGCAGTGACCACGAGCATTTTATTAAGAAATTACATCAAGGAATTTCTTTTATGCTGCTCCCTCAGGTCATTTATGTTCTCTTTGTTAAAATATCACAGTGCTACTTCTGGAACTGGGACAGTTGCTTTAGTGGGTGATTGTCCTCAGAATGTACTCTATGATCAATGTGGATTCAGTGGGAGTAATTTGTATGTACTTGTCACTTTCTTTGGGACATATGTTTCCATGGGCTTTTAAAACAAAATTAGTGGACTCATGTTTATATTTGTTCTGTGCACAGCATCTGAGATTTCCTGTCTGCTTCTAAAGACTCACTTATAAAGGCTCAAATTCTATTAAAAAAAAAAAAAGCTACCTGTATTTACTTGTAAAGGAGCGATTATGGCCACCCTGTGCACTGTCCATGTGGCCTCTGAATATTGCTTGAACAGCCTAGCTGACTGTAACACCGAAGCAGTTGAGAAAGGCGTGTGTGAGCTGCTGCGCCTGTTCATCCTTATAGGATAGCAGTCTCTGGGTAGAGACAGCAATATGTTACACTGCCAAAACTATTTTGGGATTAAAAGCTCTGTAGCTTGTTTTCCATTGCTCATCTTTTGTCTTGATCCATCCGTGATGGTCTATTCAAATAGAGATGTATTTCTCTATCTGTCTAGGTGCAAATGTCTTGCCTTAAAAATACGCACTTACATTAAATCACTAAGAGCATGAAGCTCGCAGGGTTGTCCAAGGTTAGTTTTCCATAAATTGTGTGCAATCTTGCACGTTATATCATGACAGCTGGTGTGTGACAATGATGTTAAATATGGACATTCTTTTAAAATAATGGTGTTTCCTCTTCTCTGTCCAGAACATTGAGTGTTATGACATATATCTTAAATGTGTGTTTATGAAGATGAAAGGAAGTAGGTGTTGGTACATCGCTCATGTCAGGAAATCTAAATGAAGTGAGGTAGAGTAATCAAAAATACTTATATGTGAAAATGTATTTTAATACATTTACAAGGTGCCTCTGAGAAAACATTTGAACTGTGGCCAATAAGATTGCTACAGAAAAAGGAAATAATAAAGGTACTGCTGGAAAGAGAACTTATTAACCCAGTCATGCAGTTGTGTATATAGTCCCAAAATAGGTATTGTTTTAAAAAATACTAACTTATGTGCAAGTTTTACTGAAATCTGCATTTGTTATACACTAATCTATAACTGGTGGGAGGATTTACAGATTTAACATTCTGATGCTGTGATGGTGCCTGCAAATGTTCTTTGTTGAGATGTTTCCATTTCTAGGAGGTGAAATTGGCCATCAGTGGAATTAACCAAGTTGAGAAGGATGCTTCCCTTTTCTTTGGGAAACACACTTTTTCTATAAATAACACACTGTAAATAAACACTCTCTTTTTCTGTAGTGTATTCTTTGCACGCTCTGGAAGGATGGCATTACTGTTACATCAGAAGAGCAACTCGTTTGCTCTCCTTTCTTTAGTTTTGGGCAACTGGTGCATGTAGGGAAAGGTAAGAAAAGGTAATTCATCTTTCGGTGCCCTGAAAGTATCTGCCTTTGCTTGGTCTCATGTACTTTTCATATGCACACCCACCTGCAGGCATATATATTCTTATCTGTGTTCTGGAAGGAGGAAATGTAAACATTATCTCACTCCTAGCGGCTTCTGGTTTTCTGTTGACAGCTCTAACAGCTATCAGGGAAAAAGGAGTGGTGAGAGGCAGGAATCCACTATGGCTCTGAATTGTTCGTGGGATCTTTCCTCCTGTCAATTTTTCATAACCCAATTAAAAAACATTTTTTTTTTAAACTGTCACACTCTTTCTACTTCTTTTGCTGAATATATAATGTACCAAAGTGGTTTGCTAATGTATTTTTGTTTCTAGAGGGCCTGACTCCCTGCCACCATTATTTGTGAAATTGAGCCTTCCTATGCAAGGATTTGCATTGAAATTTGTGCATAAAAGTGGCAGAGGACTGACTATTACATATAATTTCCCAAAAGCTGGAAATAAAAAATAGAAAATTAGCATTAGAGTCAACTTCTTGTCTCAGTCACTTTTTTCCACTAATGGCTTTATTTTTCTAAGAAAGAGAAGACCTGGAGGGGAACAGAATATGTGTTATATGGTGGACCAATACAGATGCAAAAACCTTGTCCACATTTGTTGATTTTTTTGTTTTCTATTTTTTCTTTTTTTATTATTTTCTTTTTTTCTCTCATGGCTTGTTTTGTCTGCCTGAAGTTACTTATTCTAAGAAAAGACTTCTCATGCAGGGCATGTGGTTCACTTTACCGTAAGTGGTGTGGAGGATGCAATAAGCTTGAGAAAGGCTGCTAATTGAAAAGTTAGCACAGCATACTGTGAAAAATGTGTCTTGTTGCGCAGAGCCCCTCTCTTCAGCCATTGTGGTGCAAAAATTGGTGAATGTCACTGATTTGTCTGATTATTAAAATACTTTGGATCACCTACAATTCTGCTTCATTTAGTTCTCACGGTGGTGGTAATTTAATTCTATGTAAAGTAATTACAGGCCCAGGATGTAAGATTATTTTTTAAATATAACTGCTGCTAACTGTGCTTTGTACTGCTACCAGTCCCCAAGCTGATTCTGCCCTTGTTCCTGTCTAATCTCTCCCTGTGTCCGGAATACCCCTCTGTGGCAGCTCATGAGCGTCTTTTTGTTAATGATAGCTTCCCTAATTTGAACATTTAAGGTAACAAACTATTGAAAATTTAATTATAAGAGCCAGAGTCTGATAACCCAACATTCCCAAAACAGACCTAACAAAATTAATTGGCCTGCTGGGTCAGGGAAGAGCTGCCCGGGCTTGGGGAGTCGGGGTTGCAGAACAAGGTCCAAATAGCTGTGGGCTGCGATTTTAATGTTAGCAAACTGAAACAAAGTTTGGTTGGTACAAAGTTTGGAGGAGTTGCGTGGCTGGTGGTGAGTGTGGTAGAGAGGTGGTTGCCTGGCCCCATGGGGACCAGGGCAGTAGCTTCTGGGAGTGTGATGGATAAGTGGGGTTTTAGCAAAGGGGAAGGCTTCCCTTGTCAGCTGATCAGTATGTGCTCGTTGTTATATTACTGGGGGGGCTCTGCAAATGAATCTTGACAGCACTTGCCCCTTTGAACAAATACAAATTAAACAGGTCCACGTGTCCTCTGTGGCTAATGCAAAGGTGCCTGCAGGATAGAACCTGTGAGCAAGCAAGGAGTGGCTTTCGCCTGGGAAGGTTGTGTTTCTAGATTTCCTTTGCAAAGTGACTTCTATTTAAAAAAAAAAGTAAAATTGTTGGCTGGTCTTGTGGGTCCTGGATGTTGTACAGCTTATTCTCTTGGCTGGCAAGTGATGGTTGTATCCCTGTGTACAGTAGAAGGCCTGTGTGACAGCAGGATGGGCTTCAGAAAGTGCGTGTGTGGGGATGGAAAACAGAAGGGGAGAAGCTGGGTGTATGTTCCCCTTAGGATTTCTGTCCTGCATTGCTTTTTCAAGTGGTGTTTGTTTCTGTGCTTTTTACACAGGTTGATAACTAGATTTAATTTTTTTCCCCCTTTCTGCAGTTAAAGCAGTGGTTAGCAGCGTGCTGCCTCCAAGGTGGGCAGCGGTGTGGGTAGGATGTCTGGAAGTACTCTTAATAGCCTGGGCTTAGGAGGCTGAGGTCACTCAGAGCAAACCATTTCCATTTCATGCTCCTGAGTGCTTGAAAGACACTAGCCAGAGGCATGTCTTTATGAAATAAGTACTTCAGGCACATGTCTCTTTTTCTTTCTCTGAACACATCCTCAGCTCTCTGATTGAACAGCTTCTGCCCCTTGTGCCTAAAACTTTGACAAACCATTGCTTTTGTAGAGCTTTGTGAAATTTTGAGGATTTGAGCTAAGTTACAAGTACCTACTTATTCTTGGGGTACGGGAGGAAAACAAGAAGGTGATGTGGCTGCCGCGGAGCAGTTCTTACTCAGATCTGATTAGGGGAAGTGAATTGACCCTGATCTGAATTGGCAGATGGGGCACAGCTGTGTTTGTTCAGGGTTGACATTTGAATGAAGTATCTCTGTCTTCAAGGCCATTAGCAAGACCGAAACTATTCATACAAAACTATTGACAAAGGGGAAGCCTTTCACAGGCTCATCTCTTAAGAAACACTTGAGCCTGGTGCTTAAGAATGATACCAACTTACAGCCTTGTATGTGAGCTTCTACTCCAAAGCAGGGCTCGAGGAGCCTTACTTGTGGGGCGGTGAAGGTAGATCAGTATAGATGGTTGGATTTTTAGTGCAGCCAACTTTAACTGAAGATCTTCTCTTTTGGTGTTTACGATGTTGCCAGTAAATATTTGAAGAAACGCAAGATTTGTTAGGTACTGACGCGTTGTTGAGTAATAATTTCTTCAGTCTTGGTAGGCTTGTTCCTATTCCAAATCTAAAATATGTATTTTATATTATTATTACTACTTTTTAAAGTGTAACATATAAAATGTATTTTAAATATAACAAGCATTTTTCTTGGCTGTGTCGCTGTTCACATTTGCACCTTGCAAGTGTCAGGAAAGCGCAGTATTTGGGCTTTGAGCTTTCTGTTCTCTCACCTCAAGGTGCTGGAATGCCTGCATTTTTTGTGAAGCGTATCAGCATATGCTGTGTACACTTGTTGCATATACTATGGGTATCTTTATGATGCCTTTCCTACCTTTCCATCTGCCTCTTTGCTCTCCTGCCAACTTGTCTGCTTCAGCAAGTCCTCAGAAACTTTCCTGTGTGTAATTTCTGCCAGGACTTGGGTTTGCTTTTTAGTCTACCCTTTCTCCCACACAAATATCCCCATTTTCCCAACATTGTATTCCTCCACTAATGTTTTCTTTCCTTGCAGAGATAATACAAACATCCCCAAAGACCTTAATAACCCCACAAATATGAGGGTGATGGACAGAACATAATGCTGCTATGCTAAAAAATATTAATGGCTGCCATAAATTTCTTCTTTGTTCTGTATACGATTGTACCTGATCCTGTTGGCCAAGTTCTCTGATTTCATCAAGCTCTGTGCTAGATCTGTTTGTGTCATGGAAGCAGTTTGGTTCATGCTGGACACCATGGGGCTGTGTTAGGATAATTGGGCTTTAGGTTCTTTCCACCTTTGCCAAGGCAGTTTTCTTAGGTAAAAAAAGAAATACTGCTAGCATCTCAAGAGAGTACTGTACAAATTATGGTTGCCCTGAGGGAAAGCAAGGTAGTATGATGGGCACAACTTATCTCTGGCATTGTGCTTTCCAGCTCTCTAGGTAGGTGAGCTGTTGAATTGGAAAAAAGGAAAACCAAAACAAGTAAAGAATTGTAGTATAACATGCAATTTAAATGGAATTACCTGATGTGGATATTGCCAGAGCAGTCTAAAATACTGTAAAATATTTTTTAAAGTTAATCTGTAAATACAATGCTGACTTGCCTGATTTTTATAGTTTTCTCTCTGCTTTGGGAAGACATTTTCTAAGATATTTGGCTCCAAAGCTGAATTTAAGTGTTATCTTATGCAATCTCTACTATTTCCCTCACAAAGGATTTCACAGCCGCTTTTCTACCTTTTACTTGCTTAGCTGCACCATGTACGAAAACTGCAGGAGAAACTGAATGCTGACTCTTCCTAGACTTCTATGTAGGTACATCAACTAAAGCTTGGAAAAGCTGGTTACCTGGAGAAGAGTGTGTTGTCAGTCTTCAGCCACGTGCAAAGAAAAGTCTTCAGGAGCGGCTTAATACAGCAGTGAAGTATGTTTTGTCTCAGTTGTCAACTGTTACTGTTTTTTTGCCTTCACTGAATAATACTAAAAATGGTAAGACTTGCAGGTCTCAACTCTTAGAAGTTGCATGTTCAATTTAGGAAGATTTTTAGGTGGTTGCAGGATTAATGCCGACACTCAAAACACATTGCCTTTTTTGTCCTCATTGTTAAACTGTGATTTTTGTCAGCTGGTGAAGATTTATTAAACTTAGTAAATGCTTATTGTAAGCTCTAGAAATATATTTTTCTATGTTAAGTATTTTGAAAACATTTAGCAAAAAATATAGAACCTAAAGATGAGTTAGTTTCATGTGGTATTTCCAGTGTAAATGCTATCCTTTTAAAGTATTTCCTGTAACACTGTTAGATGGATCTGGTGTTGTTTATATGTGCGTGAAATTGTGTGAAATTAAAATCCTACAGGTTTTTGTATGGTATTAATTTATCACAATGTAGCCCTAATACAATTTTAGTAGGTCTTTGTTCAGCTTGAGTGGTTAAGTCCGCCCAAAATAAATTATTCTTCTATTTTATTTTTTCAATTTTTTCTATCGTGTTTTTTTTTTTTCCTATTTTTATCTTCTGTTGTTTACTTACTATACAATTCTTATGTTGTTTTTCCTTTTTGGAGGGCCTGTTTACTCTCACCATAAAGAAAATTATTGCAGACAATTGTTTGAAATCAATCAAGGCTGTTGGCAAGTCAGCATCACAGCCTCCCCTTCCACCTCTGTAACTCTCTAGCCTTCCACTGCTCTCTGGGACCTGATTCATGTGGTGCTGATGGTGCCTCTCCCTTCAGCCAGGAGTGCCATCAAGCTTGCATGGATAAAGGGGTAATGAAGAGGGAAGATTTAGACTAAGTATAGGGAAGAAATTTTTTACAATAAGGGTGGTGAAACACTGGAACAGGTTGCCCAGAGAGGTAGTAGGTGTGCCATCCCTAGAACCATTCAAGGTCAGGTTGGATAGGGCTCTGAGCAACCTGATCTAATTGATGATGTCCCTGCTCACTGCAGGGTGGGGGTGGACTAGATGACCTTTAAAGGTCCCTGCCAGCCCAAACTGTTCTATGATTCTATGAATTCTGCTTGACACAGAGCACTAGGGACCTCCTTTCCTCTGCCTTCCCAGGTGCTGCCTGCTTGGGAGGCAGAGCTGCCTGATGCTGGTGCTCTCTGGCTCTGAGTAAATGCAGTGTAGTGTCTGGGTAGCCTAGATCCTAACGAGAGGAGGAATGCTATCATGCTTGTACCTTGAGATGTGCTGCAAAGAAGGCTTTCCTGTGGAGTAGCCTGTGCATTGCAAGCTCACAGTGTGGCTTTTCTTGTGTAGCCTTGTTCTTGTGCCAGAGCCCCCCCGGGGAGCTGGAAAAGGCTGGGGCTGCGCTTGAAGGAGGAGGTGTCTCTGCTTGCACAACTCCTTCTGTAATGCTAGACCTCTCTCTTGCCAGATGCAGGAATCTGCATGGCGCTGCTCGACTTCAGAACATGATGGGAGACAGGGATTTGCTAGCTCTACTGCATAAGGGAGTTGTATCAGGGGGACTGCTTGCTCTCACCAGCCATTTCGCCATACACATTCTGTGAGGGACCACCCTCAGAAATGTTTTCCCAAGTCATATTCACCTGCTATTTTTTTACTTTTATTGATAATTCTTCTTAAAAAAACTCTTAGCTTGTGCAAAAGGAGATATACCGCCTCACAGAACTGGCAAAAAGAAGAGGAATAACTTTCTCCAGCTCCCTGTGTTACTGTTTCTGAAGTGGTAATAGCAGCTTTTCCTGGAACATAAAGGGGAAGAGCTGGCAGAGACATAAGACTCTCAGTCAGAAGCCTGGCAGGAATTAAGCAAGCTGCCTTAGTTGTTGTGTTTTTGTGTTCTCTTGAAGTATTTTCCATGGAGCAGGCAAAGGGACTGTTTATAAATACTGCACTAATTTCACTGGGCTTTAGTTTTCAGTGAAGTAATTTGAGATCCTTTGGTAAAATGTGTTATCTTAATATATTTGTTTATTTATGCCGTTGCAGTTACCTTTATCACAAATTGCATGGGTTTTGTTTATATATGAGTACCCTTGTAGTAAATGTAGCAAATTGACAGAAGGTTGCAGAAGTGTTTTAAAATCCAAGAGACTTGCTAGGTTGCTACAATGCATGGACTTTGCTCCACTCTCCCCCAAAACTGTTTCAAGCTGTGCATTAGCCTTGAGGTCCAGTTCTCTGAATTAAGATTTAATATAATAAAATATGCTGAGAAAATCCTTAAGCGTGTAGGGTCCAGATGCATCTTTGGGGAGCTATCTGAGTTGTTTCTTACCACCTAGTATCTCGAAGGACACTGAGAAAATTGGATAATCAACTTTATGTTCATGGATATCAGATGACTTTCCCATAGGCAGTAGAGAGGTTTTCATAATTGACTATTGGATAATCTGATGGCATTGTCTAAGAGAACAAACAAGAAAAAATGTATTCAGGTAGAATTTGTCTTGCCATGGCATTTAAACTTGGGTAGTGGAAATCAATTAAACACTGATCAATTTAGGTGTTAACACAATTTTTAGGTGTTTAAACACAATTTTAGGTGTTCTGAATAACCCATCTCTTCAGTTATGTTGAACCTGTACCTACTGAAGATGTCACCAAAACCTGATTTTGGTTTCTTAGCTGTAATCTCTTGTGGTCTAAGTATAGAGCACTCCCAGGTGACTTTTGGATCTCAAACTTGCAGGGTGAGGAGCGGATTGGATTGCCCTGGGCAGAGTTTCTTGCACAGCGTGAGGATTAGTGGATCTGTTGGTGCGTGGTGGAGACAGGCCGGTTGGACTAGGCATTAGGTTAATGCTTAGGGCATTGTGGATGCATTGACACAGGGAAATTTAGTATCTGGGTTACAGTAGCCTCCAGCAGTAGCATTAAGCTGCTACTGTAAGAAAAATAGTCCTTTTCTAATTTTTTTTTTTTTTTAATTTTCTCTGTAATGGAAAATCTGTCCTGAGCTGATTTTTAGCGTTACACAGAGGTAAAAAATCCTAGCATTTCACAGTTATCACTGTACTACTCTGTGCTCAGGTTGCTTTTGAGCATCTGTAATGGGAATATTGATGGTTTTCCTCTTCTGTAGGCAGAGCTCATGCGTAAAATTAGTGTTGAGCTTTTAAGTGTGTTTAATAATCACCCCTCCCATGAATGTATTCCAATGCATATAATGTTGCACATACTGATGCTTTAGATAGGTCTGTGACTGAAAGAGCCAGTTTGTAATATATTGGGCAATATATTACATGTCGATTATATACATTTCAAAAATTATTGTGTTATACTGTTATTTTAAGGTCAGTAGAGTAACTGAAACAAGAGGCAATAAAATCAAATCTTCTGAGCCCAGCATGCTGCCTCTTGATTCAAGATGATGTTCAGTTGCTAAATGTGTTTTTCCCCAGACAGAGAGTGCATCTGCAGATTCTGCAATGCCCATTTGTTTCAGCCTGAGCATACTCCTCTGTTGACACTTGCTGTGAAATACCATAGCCTGGTTCACCTTCTGTGCTGCCGAGTTCTTGTAGCTTTATCTGCTTCGTTTATTCATTATTAAACGCATGCTTTCTGCTTGACAGGTGCTATAAAATGTGTTTCACTGTACTGAACCCAAGAACCTCCACCGGGAGTCTAGAAGGGTTATTAATTATTTTTTTCTTTTTTAAATGCAACTACTATGCATTTCTACTTTCCACTGAAGTGCTCTTTAGACCAGACTACTTAACAGGCTGGTAGATTCTCTCCATCCTGTTCTTTAAGCTGTGTGGTTGTGTAAAAACGAAGTGCTAGATTTTTCTAGATTTCTGCTGAAAACAGAAACAAGAATATCTCATGTGTTTGCAAATGTTTCTAGAGGTCTGTTAATATATTAGGTCTATATTAAAATTAATGTTCATACTATGTAGTATGTGTGTTGTTATATGTACTTGTGTATTAATGTGGCTGGTATGCAGTCCCCATTAAGAACAAGCACACACAGCATAAAGCTGAAAGATACACTCTTCTGACATGAGTTACAAGGGTTCAAGCTTTCTAAAGTTTTAATTTTAAAGCAACTTAGTTTAGACATCCAGTGTTAAAGTTTTTTTTATTTATTTTAAGTTTTATGATCATTCGAGAACAACACACAAATCAAGGCTTTGCATTTCCTTCCTAAGCTCTATCTTGTGTAAGCACTAGCTTGTCTTTCCATTCTTATTAAGCATGTTCTGATTTGTTTTTATTACACTGCATTTTGTTTATCCTTTCTTAGATGAGCATTCTAGTATTTGGGAGCTATAAACATACCCAATACTAATCCAGGATACCAACTTTTCCTCTGAAGGGAGAACAACAGAGTTAACCACTAGATCTTGGTTTGATAAGAAGGTATCTTTCCAAATACAGGCTTTCTGATTCTGGTTCTTCTTAGAAAATACAGCCATGGTAGATTTTAGCTCAGTCTTCACCTGTGTGTATTTATTTGCTTTGAAAATAACCAATTTGGGACTGTAAGGTTCTTTTTCTGTAAGATTCACCTCTTGGGTCAAGAGAGATAGCCTAAGAACTTCTCATGCAGTTGGATGTAACAACAGCAGTAATCTGGGACAGCAGTTTTGCTGTCAAGATAGCTAACAGCAGAAGAGCTGACTCTTCCCCTAGAAAAGAACAAAGCAGTGGATGGGAGGCTATCTGAAGAATATTTCAAAGAAAGGCCAGGGAGAGTGAGATCAAGGCCAGAGGAATTACTCAGACTGTTGAGTGAGCCTCCCTCTTGCTTTCTGTACTTGACAGACTGCAGCTGTGAACCTTGTCCTCCACAGAGCAGAAGGCCTGGACAGAAAGGCATAATTTTTTCTCGGAGTAGGGCTTAACTAGTGTTTCTCTAATTGGGTGAACAGAAGCTGAAAAAAAGCAGTGGAGCTCAAGTGGTTTTGGGGATCTTGGATCAGTCATGTACTAAATGTTTTTATGGCCATTATTAGTAGAGAAGACCAAGGAGTTGAGCCTTCCTGTGCCTCAAACTCATGGTTTTTATCTGGTCTCAACTGTGATCTTTTTAGCTGTTCCATAGCTTCACTCTTACCTGCCCAAGGCGCAGTTGTACATCTGTCCCAAGTCCTGTAGCTGGTGAAGTAGCCATAGGGTAGGCCATGAGCATGACAGGTGATGTGCAGGTCTCCTCAAAATGCTGTAAACCAAGCTGGGCACCAGAAACCAGTTTCTCCTGACTAGTAAGTTCTTGGTCCCTCACCCACTGTTGAAAGAGCGGGATAATTCCTTCTGGGTCATAATATGTCCTCAGAGGAGAGATGCTGGATTCCAGGGTAAGCGTGCAACTGAGGACCCTGACCCTTGGTAGATGTGTAGTCAGTACTGCTTTAGGACCAAATGGACCACTACCTCTTTCTACTAAGGAATGCTGTTTCAGCGCCATTAGTGCAATTATCAGATGCAAGTTCTTCCTTTCCAGTAACACTGGGTCTGCTGAAACGTTTCATTTCCAAGGCATAGGATCAAACTTTCCGTTTTGTTTTAGTGCTGCAAAACGCATGGAAGTTGTGGGAGCATTAATTGGAACCAAGTGTGTCATCTGCAACAAATAAATAATTGGATAAATTTATATCCTTACCTCTTCTGTCTGGTTATGTGTTTACAAAAATGCCATGGTGTTTGTTTTCTAGGTGGATTTAACACCATTCCTTGGAAATCTCAGACAGATGTGCAGAGCTCACTGTTCAGAAGCTTGAGTCTGGCTTATTGGTATTTGTTTTAACATTGTTTCCACACCCAAACTTGCGGATGCTGGAAGCATTTCTGGTGTGAATATTAATGTTTGTCTCCTGTGAAGACTCACAGGGGTGAAGCCCCACTATAATTTCTGTGGGTGCTTTTTCAGTAAACTTAGTTTCTCAAACATTTGTGGAAGGAGTGAGTGCCTGTGTGAAGAAAGCTAGCCTACGGCTGTTGGTGCTTGCCGAAAACGGTGTGTGGCTGTTGGCTTAACCTCACTGTCAAAAATCAGTGCTTTATTTCTTTCTACTGCTTTTTTTTTTTTTTTTGCCTTTTGTTGTTTTTTGGGAATAATTGTGAACAAATCTAAACTTGAAAATAAAACCTCTTTTTTTTTTTTTATTGTTGTGGTTTTGTTTTGGTGCTTCTGATGTCT
>KZ505645.1:3027558-3114345 GCA_002844005.1 Limosa lapponica baueri | reverse complement strand
TTTTTTTTTTTTATTGTTGTGGTTTTGTTTTGGTGCTTCTGATGTCTGATCCCATAACATTATATGAGAGTACACGAGGATAGCATTAACTCTGAATTACACTGCATTTTAGCTGTTGTGTTTATGGGTGAGGAATTAAAAAGTTGGAACCTATCACGCAAGCATTCATAACAGCAGTTTCTAGTGACAGAAAGCCAGAAGGAAAATCTGTTACCTCAGGTCATATTGACAGTGGTGTCTGCTGTCATGCTTGCTTCTTTGGATTTAATGGTAATAAAAATGCCTGAGCATAAGCTTTAAGCAGCAGATTGATAACTGAGTGAATGGTAAGTATGATTATTTACTAGCATTAAATACTTAGGTGTATATGTATAAAACCCCCTAGTCAGCAGCATCCAATAATCAAGCGAGGTTGACAATTTAGCGTAGCCATCACATAAATCATCTTACACCCATTCATGCTGAGTGTGTACCTTGGGTCTTCCTCCACATCCCCAAACCAAGACAGCTCAAATCAATGTGGTGTTTTCCCTACCAGATTCAAAAGGTGATCATTTTCATGGAGTGATTGGAATAGTTTAATGACAGGAGGATAAGATCCTGGAGTCATAAATAATGTTGGGAACTTTCAGCAGCTGTCTGTTTTCATAAGAAGGCAGATGCTTTTGGAAAGGTTTCACTCCGCAGCTGGGAAAACATATACCAAGCAAAAATGCGGCTTGAGTTGGGTTTGACAAACCAACTTTTGGTTTTTTTAATATCTTTGTTTCAAAATTATCTCTGTGCTCTGATTAACGTAAGTGATTTCAGTGTAGTTCAGTGCTTTCCAGTTTGCACTTCCCCAGTGATGCCCATGTGATAAGCTCTCCTGCATAAGTGTTGTCTTTTTGCAACTTACAGTGTCCTTGAACTGTAGGATGAGCTGTTATAACTTGGGAAGCTTGGGGAAGGCATACCAACCAACTTAGACAAATAAATAACTATCTATAGTTAAATATTTTTCTTTCTTACACTAATGTAGGCTATTCCTCTATTTTGAAAATGCTAATTTTTTATGAGATCTGTATAATTTGCCTGCACGTTATAGCAAGCTAAGTATATTGCAATGTATTTGTTATTAAAAGGAAAACCAACCAGAAGGGAATTGTCTCAGAGTCTCTGACTCTAGGGAATATCACCTGTAACTGAGATGTAAAGCTCTTCCCTGAAGTGAAACTCCATGCAGGCAGATTTATTGTTAGTAAGTAGGGAAAAACATATTGCGAGGCAAGACAAGCATTTAACAGATTTTAATAAACACACAGTGTGCAAGGATAAGAAAAAAATATTTATAGTATTATAGGTCTGCTAATTTTTCAAATGACCTTCAAAATATGCAAGTGCAGCTGTTCTTGTTAATTTAATGTGAAAGGATGCTTCTTGGGAAAACGTAAGTCTGGTGGGGGCTGGGGCAGATCCTTGCAAGTAAAAACCTTGAAGTTGGTGACTGCGGTGACATTAGCACCTGGTTTTGACTGAGTTGGAAAGATCTACAGGTTTGAGGCAGATTTTAGGAAGGTGTGTTAGGATTTGGGAATCATGCCTGAGTATTTATCTGGTTTTTTTATTGATCAGACTGGGAAAGGGATATCTTTGCCAAGAAACTATTTTGAAAGCAATGCTGCAGCTTTTAAAGAAGAGCTATTGCTCTTTTGTAGTTACGTACTAGATATGAGCTACTTAAATTGCTGGAGAAACTGGAGGTTTTCTAACTTCTTAGGCTCAGTTTGGTTTTTGGGATTGATTCCTGAAATGCAAGAGATCTAGGATGGAGACTGCCAACTTGATTTGTGCAATTTAGTAGAAAGAAAAGACAATATTTACATGGCCAGGATGGCTTTTGCCATAAGGTAAGAATGGAGAAGGGCCATGCTGAATGGTGTTCATGTTCAAGTGTTTAATTTCTTTACACGTCCCAGTTGTCTCTGTGTGTACTGAATAAACTGACTGACCTTGAATCTTCGTGATCTTATAAGAAAAGATTGTTTAGTTAGGACTTGTAACATGCTGGATGGGATTAAAGTTTGACTCAGTCTGGAAACTCTTCCCTTATACAGAGGAACATGTAGTATAACCCATAGTCCTTTCTCTAGAAATCAACTAGTTTCTATTTAAAAGGTCACTGGTGTTTAAAAATGCATTTAGAAAGTTGTTTGCTGCTAACTTTGAGAAGTCACATGCTATCAGAATTTTTCTGCTGAGCTATATGACTGATTAAACAAAATTCCTGGGCTCTGTGACAGTTTTATCTTTTCAGTGAAGAAGCTGCTTCACTCAGTTTGTTTTCCGCTGTGGAGAAGTCCATTGATCCCTGGAAACCTTGATACAACAGTTGCTAGTTTATTTCTGTGAAGGACGATTTCCTTTCTGGTTTTCATTTTCTGAATGCTACCCTTCAAGAAAGGTATTGCACTCAGGTTTATGATTCACAGGATGCTTTCTCAAGGGAAAGATGCTTATGGAATTGGTGGTGATGTGAATAGTTGTATGACGGTGAAGGAGTGACCTAATATCAAAGACACACTTGGCTTTTGTGGCTTTTCTCTTAACTGTGTTTATAAAAAAAAAAAAAAAAAAAAGTAAAAAGAAGCACTGATTTCTTTGTAAGTTTCCCCACCGAGAGAGAGAGAGCAGCAACAACCTATGGATGTTTTGAAAGAATAAACCCACAGCAACAACTTTAATCCCTCTCCCTACCCTGGAATTTCCTTTGTTATTTGTTATGCTAGCCACAGGTGAGACACCAGGCTTTTTATGGTGGGTTTTCGTGTTTCATTGCAGGCTGGAGAAGAGCAGGGAAAAAGGCTTTCCAGCTAGAGGAAAACTGCCCATCACTGTGGTCTGCTGTGTTTTCCTGAGTGAGCTGCTTTGATGAGCAGAGTGTCAGACAGTGAGTAAGCTGAGCAGACTCAGGCTGCTCCAGGGCAGTTGTACCTGTTGGTGTAGATTGAAGCCAGGTATCAAGTCAGAGTGGGGTGGAATAGCTCTTGTGAGCTGTAGCTAGCGGGCTTCACAGCACTGAGACGAAAAAAGCAGATGGAAACGTTCAACTGCATTTCCTCCCTCCCCTTCCCTGTCTCTTGGATCTTTTACTTCAGTCAGCAGTGGAAATCTGTGCTCTGAGTTTTGAATGAAGGGCTTACACTGAGCCAGTGTTAAGTACTTAATGAGCCTCATTTCTCAAAGATCTTGCAGTCTGCCTCAGTTAACCCAGCTGCTTTTTTTTAGGAATACTTGTTTTGGCAGAGGCTTTTCTATGTGTGTGAAGAATGCACAAATAAACCGTTGTGCAATTTGCAATTAAAAATGAGGTGGTAGGGAATGGAGGCTTTTAAACTAGGAGATCAGAGGCTGCAGAGCCAAGTAAAACAATTGCTCAGCTTCACTTTGTAGACCCATGTCTGGACAAGACCTGCACGTCTGCATTGCCTGCTGAAGAGAATGGAAATGTGAGTCCATATTGGGGGAGTCTACCAACGCCTGTCAGGATCAGGCCCCAGCAAAGGGATGCAGAAGTAACCTGGGAGGACCAGGAATTGAATAGGTTTGTGGTTTTTTTTCCTCTTCCAGGGATAATTGCAATATGGCAAAATTCTGCAGAGCATGTGCAACAATAGCGGTCAGCATTATCATGGTTGAAATGAGTGAAAGTAGCAACTTGGGAAGTGTGTACTTTCAAGGAGTGTTTGAAAGGATACAAATACATAAATCTGGAGCTCATCCACAGCTGTGGAGTTGTTTCAATTCAGAGACATCAGCAGTTAGCTCTAGAGTAGCTGTGCTAAGGTTTATCCTTATGCTAAACTCAGATTTCTGCACTGATTAGGTTAGCTTTTAAGCAGGAGTAGTTTGGTCTGATGTAGATTTTATTTGGAATGGAAAGGGAGGAGGGCTGTTGCCTGGGTAATTGCATCACATCAGCAGTTCCAGTGACAGCTTGCTGTTGGCTAAAATTCCAATTATAAATGAGGCTTTAAAGGTGGACCTCTGTTCTCTTCTTCCTTTTGTATAGGGGTCTTGAACAGCTATCACTTGGGTGTGCAGCTTTAAAAATCTTTTGCCCTTTAGAAGTATCTGGAATATTGAAGCAGTTGTAACTACACAGGTTAAAAATGTCAGCTGCGGATTACACAAACAATTGCCTGAATTTCTGGAGTTGAGATGTCTAACGTATTTGCTACAGCTGGTGCTTGCCTGCGTGCCTGCTCTTACTCTATGAGAAGTCCTGGGTAACCTACCTGCTCTTTCACAGTGGTCAGCTTTCCGCACGTACTCCCATGCTGCTGAGTAAGGAGCATGGTCTGCATCCAGGCTCTCATGATGGTATTTTAACCTTATGTCTCCATCTTACTTCAGAGACCACAGCTCAATTCCTTACTAGTCTGGGCAAGATAGAACCTGCTGCACATTTAGCTGGCTAAAAGCAAAGGGTTTGTTATCGGAGCTACTTAAATCACTGGAGAACAACTCTGAAACAGGTGGGGTGAATTGCTCTCTGTGAGTAGAGGGATGAAAGGGGGCACCTAGACTTCAGCTTAGGCTAAATGTCTGTCTTTTAGATGGCTCAAGTTAAACAAAATGATTTTTTGCCTTGCTTCTCCGTGCTTTGCTTTCATGTTTGTGAAATGGAAGAGTGGCTTGGCGCTGCCTTGTGGAATAACCATCCTTTTGCTTGAATAGTATATCCTGCTTGTACACAGGGTGTCTTTACTCTGGTGGGTTTCCACAAATGCATGGTACTTGGTCGTGCTGTTGATCTCTCCATTTGCCTTGCTGTAGCATGCTATAATTGTGGCTTCTGGTCTTCTGCTGAAGCCTCTAATGATGTATGGGGATGCCTTCTGAGGGCTGCGGTGAGGCATTTAGCAGATGTTTTGTGGAGTCTGCTAGACACTCTTTCTACCTCCTTATGGTCTTTAAAGTCTGTGCAGTGCAGCTTTCCTCTCTCCGTTGCTTAGAGGCAAACAGGACCAGAACTAGTATAGTACTAGAGTACTATTGTACAAATACAATCCTGGATAAAACTAATGATGTGTCACATTCTGGTTGTGAGGAAAAGAAGCTGTTGGAAAGTATGTTTGGAGATGCAGTAGAGCAACCCTGAGCAATTGTGGATTTGATCAAGAACAGTTTTCTTGAGTTGCAGCTGAGGAGGCTCTCCTCCACCGTCTTGATGAAGATCTTTGATACTATCCAGTCCTGGTATATGTGGGAAATGCAGTGAGTGCTTTGGCAGTGCCTTTCCTGTGGCCAGGGTGGGTGCATCTTCTGTGGTGCAGGCATGGCTGGTGTTCCACCAGGTTCTGGAGGAGGGAGGTGTGCCCTTCCCTTTGAGACAAGTGCCTCTCATCAGATGCCTCAAATTGCTGTTGCTCTAGCCACGATACCAGAAGTTTTCCCTTTGTTCCTGAGAATAATTTTTTCTCAAAGAGCCAAAGATCAGGATTACTTTAAAGAAATCCAAATTATTTAGAAAAGCTAAGGCAAATGCTTTTAAATCAAAGATGAACAGAAGAAAGTGTTGTCTAATCCATCACCAAAACCCAATTTAACTAGATAACAACAGTCTTGAGGGGACAATCTTGCAGGAGCAGTGAAGTCGGTTCAGGGAATAATGTAAGTTTGTCTTCCTCTCCTCACGCAGGCATTTCTTGTTACAGTGCTGGTAACAGGCCTCTCAAAATGCAGCCTCTGAACTGGTGACTTGATTCACTCTGATTTAATATTATCTTGGCAGTTTTTGAAAGTCCATCTGTGATCCTACTTTATTATATTAACCGTGGGATCCTATTTTGTATTCAGGGAATGCTTGCTTAAACACAGTATCCTGGGAAGGGTAATAATCCATTGTAAATGTGATATAGCCACTGAATGCCTTATTTCATGGAGCTCCTAGTTTTTTTCCTTCCCCCAAGAACTCTTAATAATTTTTCTAGGATCTTCATGCAGTTACTCTCTGTAAACATGTGGGTTTATTTCTGTCTTCCCTCTCTCCTTTCCTCCTGCTGTTTGTTGCACTGTAATGTCTGGTCTTAAATGGTGAAAGCTTTTGGGGGTGATGTCTGTATTCAAGCAGGACAGTGGACTCAGTTCTAAAAGTGTTTGTAGGTGCTGCTTGAGCGGAGATAATGAAATGTAAAGTGTTTGTGGTGATATGTTTAGCTTGGGATTTAAAAAAAAAAAAAAGAGAAGTTAAATGACTAGCTATTAAAAAGTCCCAACCTACTCTTGCAAAAAGTCAAAATGCCTGGAATTCAGAGCATTTTTTTCTTGTATGCAACATTTCTGGCTTACGCTTCATCAACACCAAAAAACGGGCTTTGAGGTTTGCTGTTGTCCGAGGTGGTTGGCAGATGTGAGTGTAACAATCAGAATGTCACAGTCCTCTGGTGAACAGGCCAACTGTGGTTGTTCCTCAGATGATCAGCAAGCCTGGGCAACCTGGGTGACTGGATGCCTTTATTAAGCTAAATGAGCCAGGCTGTTATGATTACACATGGTGCCAGGATGCTTAAGGTGGTTACGAAGACATGGAGAGACTGTGCTGTCTAGGGTTTTGCTTACCAGGTGTGAGGAGCACCTGAACAAAGATGCTTCTCTTGATGAACGAATGTGATCTGCAAGGTTGCCACATAGGTAAGCCATTTATATAGCTATTGATCTTCTGAGTGCTTCAAAAAGTGTCTGTTCCTATGGAAGTGCTAATAAGCATCTTGCAGAAGTTTTCTTGTGTCTCTGTCCTGGCCATAGAAAAAATTATCATTATATTAATAGGCTGCTAAGACTTTTGTTTGTTTGTTTGTTTTTTCTCTACACCAAAGTGAGAGATGTCTTTTTCTTTCTCAGCAATTCTACTTATGTCTCAAATAGGACACCTCAGCAAATGATGTTCCAGTACTTCATCTCACTTTCCAGAGGGATTTGGGTTAGAGTCAGCAGGTATCCAAAAAAAAAAAACCAAACCCAAATCCTCTGCCCCAACAGGACTGCAGTCCAATGGGTTTGCCTGCCTCTCTTTTGGAGAATGACTTCCCAAGGGTAGGTTTGTAATGGCCTGCATACTTCCTCTCTTGAAGCTGCCCAGGGTGATTTGATCTGTAAATGCTGTTCTTACTGCAAGGAAAAAAGGCATTTTTCTTCTTTCTCAGTATTTATTGTCTATCTTGCACTGTTTTGAACAGATAGAAGCTGCAAATGGTGCTTAATGCAGTTCAGTAGAAATTGTAGGCAGTTCCAAACTGACATAATGACAAACTTTTGTTTGTCAATTTTTTGTCATCTTCCAGGTAGGAAGTGTAAACACACCTGAGATAACTAACTCCACAGGAATGAGCCCGGTGGTCACACACACTTCAGTGTGACTGCGAGCGTATCTGTCTCTTTCTGGGTATGTTGTGTACGATGATCTCTAATCCAGTGTTTGTGCTCCTGTTATATGTTAACCTAGTCCTAACAGGACAGGTGTTGAATATGTGTGTGGGCATGGCGCTGTGAGAGACGGTGGCTTTTATTTTAACCTCTTTGATGCTGTGAATGACGTGGAAGGTAAAAATTGAAGTCAGGAAGTTTGCTCCTTCTGTCCTCGAGCCCTCCTGCCCTGTCTTCTGCCCCTACTCTGCAGTGACATTCTCTGAAGGGGCTTGCTGGAGCTGTGGGGAACATGCTGCAACCCAGGGCAGGGTCCCTGGGGAAGAGCTACCAGGTGAATCACAACACCTAAGCAGAACCAGGGTGACCTTAATCAAGCCTGCCTTGTGCTGTTGCGCATTAATGTGGGGGCAAGAGGCCAACCTGGCAGCCGTGTGGGAAACAGAAGTGTTGCTCACAGTAGCAAAGTGGGAGGACAACGGGGGAGTTGCTAAAGATTCCACCAGAAACATTGAGTGCCCAGTGGCTCTGTTACTGCGAGGCATAACATGCCCTGAGCAAGCTGGGATTTATTGGCAGAGCAGCAGAATTGAGAACAAAGATTGAGGTTGTTACACAATGCTAAGTTTAAATAATAAATAAATAATAGAAACAGAGGGTACGTATGGGATGCTAGTAGGCCTCATGTCTGTTCTAGAGTGTGGTGCTATATAGTCCCACTAAAATTAGCAGCCACCTCCTGTTGGTTTCTGTGATGGAAAGTTTCATCTTTCGAAGTTGTATACAAAGGTGCTGTTTTTAAGCCTGAGTTAGAAACATAGTACACATCTCCCATTTTGTTTTAAATCTGGAATATCTCAAAGGAAGAAAACTGTCAACAAGAGAATGCATCTGTGTCCTCAAAAAGGCATAGTTAGGAATGAATCATAGACAAATCGTTTAATATCCCATGTCCCATTAATTTCTCAATATTCATGCCACGGGAAGACCTTAAAGTGTTTCCTTGTTTGTCCCCTTACTTCTCTGAGTGCTGCTTTTCTAATTTTCTACTTTTCTACCCTACTTTTCTAATTTATTGACATATTCTTTTCAAGAGATAGGTATATTAGATTTACCGTATACCGTAATGGAGCAAACAAATTGGATCACTTTCTTTTCTGTGGAAGTGTTTCCTGTAGAAAACAAAGGGCTACTAACTAAGCAGAGATATTAGCTAGGTGTGGCAACATGTGTGGATAGGACTTTGATAGCAATTCCACATGTCTTTTGCTGCTTTAATTATTTTTTAATATAAGGGTAGAATTTTCTGACTTGTAAAGTAAAGGGCATTCTGGACCTGACTTGTCTAGACCTTTAAAAAATCCAGCTTGTTTCAATTGCCGCATTTATAACCCTCTGAATACATTTGAAAACCTGCTCTAAGGCTGGTAACTACTGGAAAATTAGAGAAGAAATTCCATTAATTTGTATTCTTTGTAAGGATCAACAAAGTGAAAGATTTTTTTGGAAAACAGCATTTTCTGAATTACTTTTACTATGGTTCTATAGCCAATACAATGGAATTTGGGGGTTGGACTGGATGATCTCCAGAGGTCCTTTCCAACCTCATAACATTCTGTGAATTACGTCTTGCAAACCAATACTTTTTATAACCAGCTACTTCTTTATTCTTTCGCTTCTGAGATATTGTAGAAGTCTTGTACATCTTCCTGAAAATATTCATATGATTGTGATAGTCAAAAACCAGGAAAGAAAAGGAATGCATTTGTGATAGGAGGCTGGAGCAGGAGGGGTAAATGAAGCCACTCAACTTCAGTTTAGTGAGGCTCCCTTTGTTATCAGCATATAGATAGATACAGGGGCTTCTCTGGATAGTGATTGGGAGAATCCAGATTAAGCTCTTCTTCTGAACCTCTTAGTAGAGACTGCTGTATCTTTCTGTTGATTACAATTTACCTCTGCATTGAGATATTTAGTTACGTGGCTGCACCTAAGCAATTTGAATATCCTCTGCTGCCATGAACCTGAAGAACATGATTTGGAAGGGGTGCAGTTTTTTGGGAGGGAATAAAAAAGGGAGCATTATTCTACCACTACACACAAATTCAGAATTCCAGTGTACAGTAAGTGTGAGGAATAGGTATGAAAAAAAATATAAATCATATGGTGTCGAGTTCAGGGGCTTTAAACTTTCCTTGGAATATTTTGCCTTGACAGTTCATTAGTTTTATTGCTTCAGTTTTTGGCAGGAAGCCAGAAGTGACAGTATTATGCCTGCATGGATAATGAAGACTCCTTTTCTAACTGTTAGAATAAAAAGCTATCGGTGTAATTTAAATGGGCTGTATTGATAAGTGTGGTTCTTCATCTCTGAAACTGCTTGGTGGATCTATGTTAACCCACCCATCAAGTCCTTTTAGAAGTATTTTTTTTTTTTTTCAAATCACTGTGTTGCTTCCAGAAGGTATCTATTGTTCTAAATTTGTGCTACAGTATAGAAAGTGTTGTGAGGGGCCATATGTGTTTGCTTTTGGCACTCATTGCACTCATAGTTGACAAAACGGTCACTTGTCAGTATATTGCTGGATGACTGCATCAGAGAGGAATGCCACTGCAGGGGTGGGGGAAGGATGTTCACCAACCAGCAGTAGTACAAGTGCAGGAATTTCAGAATTTAAGAGAAATAGGCTGGTCCAATGACCTCTTTTCATGGTTATCATATTAAGAATTGAATTACTAGTTCCCCAACACTGTACAGTATATGAAATATTTTCCTAGCATATTAAATATTGTTTATTCCCTCTCCTTCTTTCTTCTTCTATTTTTTTTTACACAATTAAAAAAAAAAGTAAATTGCGTTGAGTGGCTCAGTGGATTTATAATGAAAAAAATTAATAGCTAGATAGGCCCTTGTTTAGTATTCATAGTATAGTGTTTTCTAGGAAATGTGATTAAGCTGTTAAAGCATCCAAAGAGCCACTATTTTTTTTTTCCTTGGAATTTGTGCCTATATTTAATTATGTATTTTTATCCTTACCACTAAGTAAGTCATGCATCTCCGGCCTCAAACTGTATCACATGAAAGATTAGTTATTATTTCACAGCTGATGAAATCAGCAGAGGCAGATTCTCTCTGGCTGTAGAAAACTGGTGATGCTCCCTGCTCTGTGTAAGCTGAGGAGACTGACCTAATGATGACCCATCAAGCAGTATAATGATAAGGTGTTGCATATCCCAAAATCTGAAGTTTGCAGCTGGACTGGGTGACTAATGGAAGGCACTGTGGGGTTCTTCTCTTTTCCCAGGCTTTGCCCAGCAAAGCACCACTCCGAGTTGCTATCGTGGACGTGTTGGAGAAATGCTATCTTGTTTTGCAGCTGAGATGCTGTCATTTACATCTGATAAAGATTGTCTGGAATTGAAGGGTTGTTGAGGGTGATGCTTCTAGTTACTTTTTCTTTCCACATTTAATTAGTTACAGGTAGATATTGAAACAGTGCACGCTTCTAGAGTAGAAATCTTAATAAAGGTGGGGAAAAAACATAATAAAAGTGAACAACAACAACAACAATTTGCTTTTAGACGGTGCAGCAGGTTCTCTGTGATGGCTGGGAGATAGCTGTGGATTACTGCCTGGTAGGCACGGTTGAAAATAGGAAGAATGACATCCCAAAGGATGGGCTGTTGGCAGATGCCCAGGAATCCTCTCATTTGGTCTGGTCCCAGAAGCATGCTAGGAAGGGGACCACATATAGGTGTGCCACATATAGAAACAGGCAAAACAGAGTTCTGCAGGAGAGCACCATGTGCGGTCTATGCCCACAGCTGTTTTATCTGCACAGGGAGAAGAAACACAGTGCTTGTTTAAATTTTTATTTTTTTTTTTTTTTTTACCACTGAGAAGTATATCTGTCTGAGGAAAGGTTGGATAATGCTCTTCAAAAGGAATATGATACAGTTGCCACTAGTTCCCAATGTTTTGCCTTTTCTAATTCACACAAATATCTGTTTAACCAGCCAGCTTCCTGGCAGACCTTCAGTTCTGTATCTCTTGCTTTTAATAGCACATTTATCAGTTTACTGCAGCAAAAAAATAAAGATTTTAAGGCTTTGTTTACCCCAGGTTTGCAAAAAAGTTGAAAGCTGCAAGGGCAATTTCTTATCCTGATGGTTAGTTATAAGGCTCAGCTGTACTATCCAGGAATTGTGTGGGTTTTCACTTGATTTCAAGGCCAACATGATGCTGAATACTGGAGGTTTGTGCATGACTGCCATCCCACAAAATGCTAGTGTTTCATGTGACTCTTCTTTTATAAGATTGTGCCCTGCATTCTGTAGGGTTACTGCCTTATGTTCGGTGGGGGGTTGTTTTTGCTCTGTATCAGTGCTATAAAACCTCTGGATTAAGTTGTTTGTTCAAAAGATTGTGTGGGCTGTGTCAGTATCTGTGAGTTTGGGTCCCAGAGACCAGCTGGCATCAGGTACCTTATGGTTACATGTATGCAAACATGTAAGTGGAAAAGAAATCCCCCCAAACGTACCTGCTCCTGTTCTGTTCCACCTCTCCCAGCAGCCGGGTGCAGAAAGGCTGCCCACGCTGCTGTGGCGGGTGATCCACCAGGAAGTGACGCGTGATGATGATTAACACCGGCTGGCCAGAACAGGACGTTCGGATCATGAAGGAACATGAACTTTCGTACCTTTTTTTGCGTGTGTGTGTTCTGGTTTGGTTTGGGGTTTTTTGTTTGTTTGTTTGTGTTTTTTTGTTTGCTGTTGCTTTTTGTTTTCTTTTTTTTTGATCTGCTATTGTTTAAAACTGACCTGTTGCTTTCTTAGCTACTGTTGTTCTTCTAGAGGAATATGAATTCCCTGATTGTAACTTTGCAGCAAAGAAATGAGTAATTATAACAATGAGGAATCAAAACATATTTGTTAAGATGAGCAATTTTGCCCCAACAAGGGGGCATAACGTGTCAGTAAGGTGGACAGTAATAATGTATTCTCTGTCAGGTAACTGAGCTGAAAGCAAGTGTCTGTTTATACTTTGTTTTCATATTGCTTGATTGGCTCCTGATTTTCTACCTTTCGCTCATTAGCACGTTAAGCCAAGTGAGTATATTCTTTGTTTGGCAGTTAACTCCCTGTTTCCCATCACTTAGGAATACGGCTGTCCACAGTGCTCTTACAAAAAGCCTATTTCAAAGAAGGATTTCTCCATTCTTAATTAACTTTGCAGTGAAAATTGCTGCTTATTTATTTGCGACTCCTGTTCATCAGTATGTGCTACTTTTTTCTTAGAATACGTATTTGTATGGCTTTTCACTTTGTATCTTTGCAGGTGCCTCACTGTTAAATGTTTCTGTTGAAATGCATGTAAAAAGCAGTGTGTGAAAATAAACTTGTATTTGTTTTATAATGATCTCTGGCTCCACATTTAAAATGTGGTTCACACTGAGCAGTTAATTTTTACTTAAGTTTTGTCCATAACAGGACCATTTTTATGTAACTTTAATACAGCAGAACTAAAGTGATAACATTGCTCTAGTTCCAGGATGCTGTAGTCATTGGAAAATAAATTTGTAAAATGAAAGTCATATGTTTATGAACTTCATAGTTTCAGCTCTGAAGTTGTGATTTAATGGTGTTATCTAAAGTATTGTGACCTACCCCTTCTTGACTTTGCATGGTAGGTGATTTCCCTGCCCCATTTTGTGGGGGAATCTCATTTATACAGTGATATGGCTGCCTCTACTTTGTTATCGAATCGGTCAGTGCAGTGTATTGTTGGGAGGTAAACAAAGGCTGAATGACGTGCCCAGGAACTTGCTGGCAGACGAGAATTCAGTCGTCAAGGCCTGGTCAACAGTAGAAGATGGGACTGGAAGACATCGTTTCTGCCTCAGGACAGGGTAAACCGTTGTGAGATGGGGAAGGATGGGTGTCTGTCCCAGAGGTGAGACTTGTGGCACAGACTTAAGTGACTTGTCTCAGACTTCCCCGCTTGTAACTCCAGACAGTTCTGTATTTTGAACTGATGTCTTAATCCCTGCTATCGGAGACTCCTGACCTGGATCCATAAAATAAGCAGTATTTCACTGCATTGTTTGTTTTGTTTGGTAAGGTGTGTTCTCTCTGTTTCCATCTGGCAAAATATTATTTCCTGGCAAGTCTTGCAGGCACGGAAACCAGTATCATTACTGCTTGTCACCACCAGCTACTGTTGCAGGAAGAGTAGTACTGGTAGTTACCAGAGGAAAGAAAGTATATCTAGTAGCAACCAGTACCTGAGATGGGCTGACTGAAGGCTCTCCTGGTTCCGTGGATCTGATTGATGAGTGGGGTTTGCCAGAGCAAGGCACTTTCAGGTGTTGACAGCCAGTGTTACCTCTGTCAGCTTTGCAAGCTGGGTGTTATTGAAAAGAGTCCACTTTACACTGTTATGTCCATGCTGAGGAGGGGACAACCTCTGTGTTGCTGATGCCCGACTGTCTCAAGTGACAGTCCCAGCCTCTTTGTGCCTGGGCTGGGCTGCTCCTGCGGGAGACTGTAGCCACCTTCCTGCGGGACTCCTGCCACCTCCTTGCTGTGCGTCCTCCAGCGCTCTGTGCTCAACCAAAGCTCACCTCATAACCCTGCAGGAGCTCTTCAGGGAAAGGCTTCTCAAGGAGGACAGAGCTTTCTCATTATTAACATAATCAACTCGTATTTATTCAGCTGAAAGGCTGGAATGTAATAAACGCTTAGAAGACTTCAGCAGAAATGCTGTCGACTCAAAAGCAATAGGAAGAGCTGATTGCTTATGGGCAATAACTATCTATGGTGTAAATTATTTACAAGGTGCTTAAATTGTCAGAGCTCTTGAAAGAGAATGGGAAGTTAGTTGTGTCCTACAGCAGAGCTGGCTTGTTCAGCCTTGCAGGGAGAGGGGTAGAGGCAAACACAGCAAACGTGATTCATTTGAACAAAACTAGTGTGGGTACTCACTCGGAATACAAACAGAGTTTCTGTTGTCACGCTCTGGCTGTTCAAGGCCGTCCCAACTACAGAGGTCGGTCAGTAGTTTTTGCTGGAGCAGCAGTGCTCACTTCCCATCCTTAGCTCTGGTGAGGAGCTGGTGTGAGAAGTGCTGTGTTTTCAGAGCAAACTGCATGTTCATGACAGAGCACAATTGTACATATTTGGGTCCAAAATATGTGCATGCGTGACTGCCTGAACTAGTAATATATTGAACTCAGTGGAACTATGCGTGCATGTGGTCTTTATGTGTACGTACTATATGTAAAATAAAGCCTGTGCTTAAGTGTCTTCTAGGATTTGGTCCCTAAGTAGTTAACCCATTTGTAAAGTACTTGGTAAATGTACAAAGCATTGTGGTTTTGCAATTATACTGTGATACAGGGTAATGACGAGGTCATTCTTTGAAAATCAAGGTGTTTAGCATTCTGCCTGTGTGCTTTGTAACTGATAGGGACGGAGAGCTTAGAAAACTGTTCATAGGTCTATGAGATGGTTTGAGAAACTACAACATTGGAGAGTTTTAAATCTGTACAGAAGAGAAATTACTGTTATGGACACGCTTCAAATGGTTCTTGAGATATTTGGGGAAAATACAGTGATTTCCCCGCATTGAACAAGATATAGCTATGTAACCATGTTGTACACAAATGGTTTCAAGTTGTTTTTTTAGATGCTGGTATACTGTACTTTTAGTGTCCGGAAAGCATAACTGAGCAGTTACATCATATTTTCTGACATGACTAGTACTGTACTGGTAACCACAACATCCCATTAACTGTTTAGCTAACCTAGAGTATTTCCTAGAGAGGGAAGGGTTACATGCATAAATATTTTCCTTAACTGTGCAAAACAGAGAGGCATTTATAAAGAAAACAAATGCTGTGAACACACAGCCAAAAATTAAAAGTGCATGTCAGTTACCTAAAGGTTAAGGCAGCCAAGTGCTGTCCAGGGATGGGGTTTACATAAGAATTTTACAAAGCACCTCCTGCTTGAAGCACTTCAGCCTCCATAGGGTGCTGCTGCCTCTCTCTGGACAGTCTGGAAACCTGTCACCTTTCCCCTCCTTCTGGAGAACATAACACCTTTTGAATTAAATAATGAGGCATGCTCTTTGGATGCCCATTCAGTAACGGGTTTGAAGATTTGATCCAGAGCACAGAACTCTGTATACTATGGGAGCAAGGGCAGCGTCAAGGGATCCAGGGCTTTGGTGGATTACGTGACTGGTAATATTTCTCATTGAAACTTTTATCTCCTGTTTTGAAGCTGGAATAAAGCAATTGAACAAAAAGCTTACACTAATGAGTTATTTTTAATTTTTTTTTTTTGGGGGGCATTGAGAGGGTGTTGTGCAAAATTATTTGCAGCATTTCGGTTTGGGTGTTTTTGAACGGAAGAATACATACACCACGGTTAAACGAAGCAGGCTATTGAAACAAGACAGCTGTAATATTAGAACTTTGGGGAAGAACTTGTGCTGTGATGAGCTAAAGTTTTTTGTTCCTTACGTTAATCTTTGATTTCTGTGACAAAACCAAACATACTTCTTAAAGGCATTATTGCTTTTGCAACAGTAGTACCTCAGAGAAGGCAAAAGGAGGTGAAGTATTGCTACAGAAGGCAACAACGTGAGAGGGAACATCCCAAAAGTCAAGAAGAGTGGTTATAGGACATAGCTGCATGTGCTTAATAGAAACTAAAACATAGGTTGAAGAAGTCTTCCCAGTTCCATTCTTACAGTAATGAGCCCAATGTCTCAGTCTTGCTTCCTCTTTATCCACTGAGGGTCTAAAGATTGGCTGGAAGAAATGAGCACAGCCTAGAAGGCTGGCTGCAGGAGCCTGGGCTATGAAGGACTTAAGAGAGAAAAATCGAGCCCACACACTGCAGCTGATGTGGAGAAATTGTCTTGGGAGTTTCTACTGAGCTTACTGCTTGAGCTTGTGTCTTCTGTATACAGCGGTGCCGATTCAGCAAACTGGGGCGGCTGCCAGTGAAAATCCACTTAACTGCTGCAGAAATGTTTTGGGACTGCCTGTGAGGGGCAGGGGGCAAGAACTGGCTTTTGCTGTCCCTCTGGATCAGAGGTGACTGGGCAGCAAGGACCATGCCCTTCCTTGCTGTCCTGCCAGTGTGCTGCCTGGGAGCTGGTGTTTTCCTTTAGCCTTTAAGTTTAATTGCATCCCTCTTTCTGTTTAGCTGAGCTCTCCTGCATCATCTGAACAAACTCCCTCGTGCAGCTCTGTGGAGAAAGTCTGGCCTCCGAGGTGGTAATTAGGCATTTTACTGGCTTCAGCAAAGTCTTTGAATACCTCTCTGAACAAACCCAAGATAAGCATTCTCATAATAAAGTGAGCTGAAATTTACTTTGGTACCTCCTCCGCTCATGTTTTCTGAAAGTGTAAAGTAAACCTTGTAAAGATGCTTAGTGTAATAAACCCCAAACCCTTATTGCCCAGTATCTCTCCAGCAAATTCTCTGGTGTCTGTACTATTTGAAGGCATATGCTGAAGGCCGGCAAAAGTAGAGAAATGAGCTTTTTGTGGCTTTCTCTGACTATTCCTCATCGTGAGGTTTACTAATTACAGATAATGCCATTCATCATCGACTTCTCTTTAACAGTTCATTCACGAATCTGACATCAAGTTGTTAGTTTTGAGAACCAGCCTCCTCTAGTTTGTACATAATAAATCTAGTGATACTTAGCATTGCTTAAAAAGCCAAACTTAAATATTTCAGTGAAGTATTTCTAAGCTATATGGGAAAGACAGCAATGTAACTCATCATTTAAAAACAGTTTTGAATAATCTTGTGCTTGGAGTTATGTGCTCTACTGACCCTTTCATAGTTATTGCTACATTATTAGCCATGACTAGAAAGTCTTTTAAATATCACAGTAATATTTTTTTTCATAACAGAAAGCTTTTCTCAAAGACTTTCAATGAATTTATACCTTACAGAGGACACAGAATGAGATTAGCAAACTTTGTAGAGCATTAGTGTAGCGGAAAAGATTTTAAGTTTTTATTAGAGTAAAGAATTAGTTTCTATAAACTACAATTGAAGATTTTCTTAGAATTCAAATTAGGATTCACATTAATTTGATAAAATTCAAATAAAATATGCATGCCAGCAATAAAAATAAAGAGAAGACCGTGATCAGATGATTTTCAGATACTAAAGACAACATTATTCCAAATTCATCGACTACTCAGTGACTTTGAAAATTGTCCTATAAAATGTTGATTGATGTATTAGGGGCTCAACAAGTAATGCTGAATTAAATACTGGGGCTTTCTTGTTGTGGTTTTTTTTTTGTTTGTTTTAGGTTTGGTTGGTTTGAGTTTTGGTGGTTTTTTTGATTTTTTTTTTCTGAAAGGAACTGAATAGGTACCCTTTGCTGAGAAAAAGTGATTTTGTTGCTTAAGTTTTCTGAGTCTATCCAAGGCTTTTCTTGACAGGCAAGTTTTCTAGGAAGTGTCAGGCTTGACTGAAGTCCATCTGTGTTAGATAATTCCTTTCCCTTGGCTGCGAAATAGCATTCAGTCCTGCTCTGTGGCCGCCCTAGAGTCCTTTCTTCATTTTGTAGTTGACTATACTGGTATTGTTTTCCCCTGACGCTTGAGATTAAGGTATAAACCTTTCTATTCATTTCCATTGTATAGGAAATTCCTCATAAACGTAATTTGATCCTTTTCATTTCACTGCAAAGAAAGAATGTTTTGCAAATGGGCAAGTTACTTCTGCAGCAAAGAACAAAGGTCCTCTTAAACCCAGCGAGCAGGTCACACTACCATCCAGCCTTAGCAAACGGTCTCTATCATGTTCATTATAATGTTTAGTCATTAAATTAATTTAAAAAAAACCAACAAAAAAACCTCCACAGTAATTCTGGGTGTTCCCCCTTCTTCTCTATTCTTTTTAAATGTAGCCTTTATGATGTAGCTGTGCTGAACATGTTTAATCCGCAATAGAGGTTTCTATGCAAAGTTATCGGAGCCACGCAGCTTATAGGTGTCAGTCTGCAGCAGATCCTAGACTTGGGCTGCCCTCCAGCAGTCTCGCCTTCCGCCTAAAGCTGATGTGTCAGCAGTGGTATGCTTGATTTCTGAATTAATTAGGTGTTCTGCTACTGGGCTTGTGGGGTTACTTGAATTCATGAATTAATAATTTTGTGATTTCTGCAGAGGAAAGAAGGTGATTTGTTGGCAGTCCAGCAAGTTTTGATTTAATTCAGTTGGAAAAACTCAAATACTAAGAAAAAGTCTTTTTTTTTTTTTTTTTCCTTTCTGTCCCTCTTCTTGTTGTTTTTTATACTCTTTACACTAACACCTAGAGTCTGCTTTTTTAAAGCAGCAAGAACAGAGTGAAAAATGTATGGCTTAGGGCATTTTCAGCCTGGCAGGAGAGAGATGAGGGGTGTCGGGGAAGGATGGGCTGTTGGGACAGCAGGTTTCTCATTGCTGTGGCTGTTGCACTAGAGAGGCTGAACACGGCCATGGACTTTCTACTCGGGGACCTTGTTTTCATGTTGTTTTCAGAATGGAGAAATGGGTGCAGGCATAGGGTAACAAGGACTAAATCACTATTTCACATCTGAAGACCTCTTTAGTATATGGGTATGCCTATAGGAACATGTAGTACAAAGCTAAGGAAATAGGGAGCAACTGCAAAGTGCTATGATGTGCTACAACTACAGTTTATTTTGGAAAGTGTATATCTCTTGCATGTTCCTGTACAGCTGTCCCAGACTCTTAAAGTAAGGGTTTTTTAACTGTTACACATGCCATATTGTTTAGATCTTTCATTTTCACAACCAAGTGGCTAGAGTGCTGCAAGAAACATACCAAAGAGGCTTTCAGTTAAGCTCATCTCACTGTAAATTTCTTCCGTACTTCCAGTTCCTAGCAGATTGCCTGCTGTAAGAATGAGAACAAGTATCTTGCATTTGAATCCCTCAGAGTAAAATCAGCCCTTTTAAGTGCCTCTAGACAGCAGCTTCGTTTGCTGGATATGGCCATACCTCCGGTAAGGCTGCATGTTGAACCCCAAAGAATAAATGAAGATTGATCTTTATTTGTTCAAGTTTCAATAGTATCTCTTCTTTTTCCCTGCCACCTGGCTGACCTGGGGTGAACTGCCTGATTTTGTATGGATGTATTTTGTGGAGACACCATAGTCTTCATTTCTAGATTGAGCCTTTATTACAGAGGTTTTACAGGGAGGAGTAAAAAGGGGAGTAAGCCCTGGAGGACATAGTGAAAGAAAGACCAAGAAAGAAGTTTATTCTCAAAGAAGGAGGTGGCAGGTAGTCCTGGCTGGCCAGGACTGGGATGGAAATCACATTGCTTGTCTTCCTGTATTAGTTTTGTACACTGAGTGGCAAGCTATTGGAAGTTTATGAAGTAACCATGCTGGAGTCCTGCTTTTTCGGGTGCATTATTCAAAGCATAAGTCTAAAACATTGCACTCCTGCCAAGGCTTGTGGCCTTTTCTTAGGAACGGTGGCATTGGATTGAAGTGGGTTTTTTCACTGACTTATAATAGAATGGCTAGAGTTGGAAGGGACCTTAAAGATCATCGAGTTCCACCCCCCCTGCCATGGGCAGGGACACCTCCCACTAGACCAGGTTGCTCAAAGTTGCATCCAGCCTGGTCTTGAACCCTTCCAGGGATGGGGCATCCACAGCTTCTCTGGGCAACCTGTTCCAGTGTCTCACCACCCTCACAGTAAGGAATTTCTTCCTAGTACCTAATCTAGATCTCCCCTCTTTCAGTCTAAAATCATTACCCCTTGTCCTTGTAACATGTTTACCCAGTGAAGTATGACAACTTGAAATACACAGTTCTGAGATAATTTTATCTCTCTCTCCCCACCCCCCCAGTCTCATTCTGGTTATTCTGTTACTATTTACTGATTCACTATTACAGAATTTAATAGGAAATAAATTGTTTCAAACACTTGTATTTCAAAATCTCAGTGAATGCAGGGGAGAGAGAAGTGGACTTTTTATGGATTGTATAAAATTAATTGTTTCTGTAGCCTGCGTATTTAGAAGGTTGTAGGTTCAAGACATTCTGATAATGTGAGATGGAAAAAATAATGTACAAAACCAAAAAGTAAAAATGAAATTGTTTTGTATTAAAAAAAGCATGAATAGAGAACACTATTAACTTTATTCCTAGGTCTTACTGCAGGAAAACTTTGCTGATACGTCCAGAGAAACTTAGTGATTTTGTCATCCTAAATACAAGAAGATTCTCTCTACTATCTTGTCTTCCAGAAAGTAAGCAATATTCCTAAAATTGTAAAGTCATTGCTTTAGCGAGGAAAAGGGAAGACTCGGTGAGACATGTAGTTTTAAAATACATTAGAAGATGGAGTTTTTGAAAAGGGAGGAAGAGCGGGTTGACAGTTTTGAACTTTCTGTAATCCTTTGATTGGAGGTTACTTTGATGTTTGAAGTTGGCAACAGCGTCTCCAGGATGAGCAGACAGGTTTTAAAGGGATTAATTTATGTGACAAGTGCTAATACTGAAGATTGATTCAGTGCTGGATTTATGCATTTGTTGATGTATTAATTCTGACAAGTCTTAAACAAAAACACTAACGAACTAAAAGGCTTTTCATCCTTACTTAAACTCCCAGAGACTTTGAAGTGGTTTTCTCAGTGAGTGGCTACACAACATGTAAAAAGAAAACCAGCATGCGAAGAAAAGAGGTATTTTTATTGTTAACAGAAGGGTCAAATTGAAAAAAAAAAAACCTCACACAACAAACATCCCCAAACTACACAGCATTATCAAATTGTCCAAATGTAGGTCTGGCAGCCCACAACCACAGCCAAGTTTTAAATTCCTCAAGTCAAAAAAATGTTTATGATGAGAGTGCTAATGTACAACAAACTCGACAGCTCTTCTGTAGCGAGCGATAGATGGTAAAGCCGACGTTATAGGGCTTTCTCTGAGATAGAGCTGAATTAGCCAAAAAATATTCCCTTCCTCTTCCGCAGGATAGGACTGCACAGATCCTGCCCTCTTTTACGTTTTTCAACTGTGCTATTTTAATTTCTACATGCATGCTGATATTCAGCTGGTTACAAGTGTCTAATTATTGTGATTATATGCATGCCGACTTCATCACTTTTTTTTCTAATGGAGCTGGCAGTGCAAGAGAAGCTTGGCATTTTATCTGCTGTATAATTTGCTTGGTTTTATGCTTAGTGTAACAGCTTGCTGAATGAGTGTCGGAGAGAGACGTAGATAAACAACAAGGAGAGGGTGAGCACGCAGACGCGGGTCCCGAGTGGTCATTGCACGTATCCAAGAAGACCTATCAAACAGGTGTTGTGAAGGCCAAAAAAGTGAGAGAAAATTCAGAAGTAACTTCTGCTGATTGTGCAGATGCACCTATTGGCACCTATGTCTTCAGATTTTACCCCTGGGAGGTAATTTCTCTGTGGGTGAATGACATCTGCTATTTGAAGAAGCCCTTGCAGTAGCCAAGTGTGTGCTCAGCTGTGGGTGTTTCCTCATGGAATTCCGGGAGGCAGCTCCTTGGGATGTGGGGGGAGTGTCTAGGGGGGACATCCATTACTGGAGCTCATGTACCACCATCTATCGTTTCTGGGGTGGACACAGCCAGGGATGGTGGCTTTACTCTGCAAGCAGGACCTGGCAGCTAGCCTGCCACCAGTAATTTATTGGAGGCCACCACCACGTTAATTTTAACAGCTTTCTTCCCGCACAAATACCAGATGAGAGGTAAGCACTAGATGCCAAGGGCTCCGGCTTTGGTTCCTAGCCCCACAGACAGCTTGTGGTCTGTCAGCATTGATAGACAGGGATGTGCTAGAAGCAGGTGTTAATCCCAGCTAGTGCCTCAGATAGGTGTGAGGGCTCTCCATGGCCGTGCTTACTGCTGCAGCCCTTGTTTGTGCTTCAGGGAGCTTCCCCGCCGCTTCTCCACTGATCAGACTTCTCGTCCAACTTCCCCAGCATATACCAAGGCTGCAGAATGATGCAGTGAGATCTGGGTTGTCTCAAGACTTGGCCAAGTTGTTTCCAGCCTGAATCATGACAGGGAAGAATTCTGTGTGGATCAACTTACTCCTAAAGAAGACAGCTTAGTCTCCTGGCATGGGGTCTGGAAGCAGCAAGCCAGGGGGCAACTTCCGTGACCTGCGCTAACTGCTTTTGTACACTGCTTGGGTGTTTCTGTACTGGACCATGCTCTAAAACAGCCTGCCAAGGGCTGTTACGGTCAAGTGACAGTAGAGGATGTTATGAAAATGGCACCTTTTGCCCACTCTCTTGGGCATGTCCCTTGGCAGAGTAGATGAAGCTGTGCTAGGAGCCTCCTTTCTCTCACCAAAGAAAGGTAAATATTTCAAACCTGTGCAGCTGGACCTCCTGAATTCTGTTTTTCCACTTGACCTTTTTCTGGGATTTGAGTTGAGAAGTTTATGATGTTTGTGGTTGTTCTTAAAGCTGTGGCTTGGTTTTATTTGTGTTCTGATTGCATAGCTTTTAGAATGAACTTTGGTAGCATATCCAAGTTTTTCTTTGAAAGCTTGAAGGTCCATGCTCAGGTGGTTTTGGAGAATAAAACGGGCTCTGGTATTTCTCTGATACTGACATCTGGATGTGGGATTTACAAAAAACCCTAGCCATTACAAGACTTGGAAGTAAAATGGTGAAAGGTAAGTTAACATGCGTTTGTAATTCTGCCTGAAGTGAGCTCATGGAAATTCTCAGTTACCTCTAAGAGGTCACTAGGTTGCAGTAGGAACCATTGGCTTGTGATGATATTGCAGTTTATTCATTCTTTGTTCTTTTGGTAATTTTAGCATCGCAACAGGAAATTAAAGTTTTCTTATCTGAAATTGAAAAAAAGCCCAAACCAATAGTTTGGGAAGTATTCCTAAAATGAGAATTCTGAAATACTGTTGGGGAGGCATTGAAATGTTGAATTTCAATAATGGTGTGATTTTTTTCTTTAAATGAATAGTTTAAAGTACTAAATAGAACTAAGGCACATGTCTACTCCTGTGAATAAAGAGATAGAGGGCAAAGCAATTGACATAGAAATGTCAATGTCATTTTAGTTTAAAATGCCTGTACGTCTTTACACGTCTCCATGAAATGCTGAGCTCATGACAAAATGTTTTGGTGTGTGGGTTTTTTTCTTTTTTTTTTTTTGGTCTTCATTTGAAGTATTTTTAACAGTTCAATCTCTTTCTCTCTCCTCTTTTTTATTTTTTTTTTTTTCATCTGCCATATGCTGCATGTCTTCTTGCAATGTCCCTGGGGATATATGATATCTAAATATACTTTTTCTCAGTTTTAGCACAATGTGGCTCTGATCCTGGTTGGGACTTGAATGTTTTTCAGGATAAAAATGTTAAGGAGTGTAATGCAATTTGTGAAATGGACCCTTTATGAATATGGGAGGTGCTTTGAGCCTTTCACAGAATCAGCATTTCACCAAAATGTCCCAATATTTCAGCTGCATAAAGTATCAGCCAAAGCCATGAGATATTTCATATATATGGTATATTCTCATGTTCTGCTGAGTTATATGTCCCCTGAATAAGGATTTCAAGACAGACAGATACATGTTTGGACTGCATTTAAAAATCTAAAGTTGAAATAAGGAAAGGAAACCTTAAAGAAATATAATAAACATATCCAAACTGCCTTTTAAAACTTCTTCCATACCAGTTAAAGGAGTTCCTCACATTACATGTGGTCTCTAAGTATCTCTGCATGTATCATCTGCTGGCACGTTGAAGGAGCTGTGTCTGCAGGAAGTGCCTGGTTTAATGGAGGCTGCCCCATGTGTTTGTGCTGCGTTGGGTTTTGATCTGAGTAGGACCTGTGGCCACCATGGGTCCCTGAAAGCAGGTGAGCAGGAGTCATAAACTGAGGCAGCAGCTGGAATTGCTGGATGAAATCAGAGCAGTGCACGTACTCTGCCCGGGTATTTCCTGGGTCGATAAGAGTAAACAGGACATGTGACCGAGCTTTCTTCTTTCCTGGTCTGAAAAAAACCCAAGATTTTTCAATACAATCTGGTCTTCTGTCATTTTTCATTATAATGGAGTCTAGAAATCCAAAAGCAATTATCCACAGTATTCAATGTAATGGGTAAGGTATTCTTGGGCAAGCATAGCCCACGCTAGGTTGGATGCTAGAAGCTGTATAGGACAGAAAGGAGGAGGTGATAGCAGCAAATACTGGCTTCATAGTATCATAGCTGGGCTGCTTCCTGGGCTCTCAGGTTTTTCTGCGTGCCATCTAGACATAACTACATATTGCCCAAGGCACTATCTCTTTCAAAAGCTTTAAAATAGGCAAAGTAAGGAAAGATTATGAGAAGAAGATACTCTGAAGTAAGGGAACTTTCTTGGGTTAATGGCAAGGGTCCTGAACAGACTCGGATCTCCATCAGGCTCCTATCTGTTAGACAATATGGACCCTTTGTAGCTTGTTCATGCAGTAGATGAAGGGCATGGGGGTAAATAAAGTAGTGCAGAAAACTAAAAGCCTCTTGACAGAGTGGTGTGGATAGTAGTTTGGGGACTGGCAAGCAAGTTTTCTTTGTCCTCTTTGGTTTTTGGGGTGTGCTGCAAATCAGAGACTATGGAAAGGAGAACTTTCTCTGTGAGATCCCAAATGCATTGCATCCAAAAATGGTTTAAAGGCTAGACTATGCTTATTGCAGTAGGATGGAGGGAAGTGCAGTACGTACCTAGCCTTATGAGTAATGTTGTAGTATTTCTGTGTATGCAGAAGCACTTGTATCTGGCAATTGTGTGCTCTTTGAGAATGCGCAGTAATCTTTCTTTAGCAGGACTAATAAGAGATGGACTAATAAGAAACAGAAACCCACTTGCACTTACTAGATGAGCATGATTTTCCCCTTCTTTACCATCTTGCCTTTTTACTTCCTCTGTTAGTGAATGTGAACTATTTCGGATTTGTAGGTGTTTATTTCATTATGTTTCAGTTTCCAGGCAGCAGTTTCTTCTGCAGCAGAGGAATCTAAAAGTGTAGCAGGTTTTTGTTTCAAATATGAGTAATTAATAAATAAATAAAAATTATTCATTTCTTTTAAAGTACACATTATTTCAACCTAGAGTTCTGTGCTTAGTATTTATATAAAGTAAACAATAACTTCCAGTTTGGGAATGTTATTGTTCGTGTTACTGCAACTTACTGGAAGAAATAAGATCAGACTTACTGACTCATTTTAAGGATATTTTGATTCTTTCTTCTAAGTTGAGCAACTGTTGAGGGTTTTTTCTGTTGTTGTTGATTATCTTCTATTACTGCTCACATCTTACTTGGCAGCTAATTCTGTGTCCCTTACGTACCATGCTGTTCTGGATCCGTTGCTTGTGGGTGGGTGTTTTTTGCTAGCCATTTTTTCATGGCTCCTACTAAATCTTTTTTCCATCATTACATCTACCTTTCTCCATCTTCCCAGTGAGGTGCATTAGTGGGAGCACTCTTGTATAACTGAATTGGGTTATAGAAGTTTGCTTTTTATATGTACCTGATGTGAATTCTGTAGATTCAGGAGGCAGTCTGTGGGAACTGAATGCACTGCTGGACCTACCTGTATCAAGCTGGGGCTAGCTACACCTACAGACCTGCAGAGTCCCAGGTGTCTAGTAGGATTGTACGATAATTTAACAACTTAAATTCCACCAGACTTCCTCTGACTAGTAGTGAGAAAGACAGCCAGGTAGCAATAGGAAAGGCCAGGCAGTGGGGAGTTAAGAACTTTGGGCATGTAAGTAGAATTTAGATGTCTGGGTTTTGTCTTGCAAGAAAATCCAGACCTTATAGTGGCATTATTAAAATTTACTTTTACTAATTTTTATTAAAGGTCACTTTTTCTCAGTGAAGTTTGTGATTGTTGTGTTTCAGCTGTATAACGTATTAACTGGACTAATGCTACGTAACTTTTTTGCTCTGCAACGTTGAGGAGAAGGTGTGCAGGATGTTGCTGCCCTGAGCCCAGACCCAGATCTTGTTCCTGCAGAGGTTCTCGGTGCCTTTGAGACTTGCTTAGAGCAAGGAGGCGTAATATGGTTTGAAAAAAACAAAGCAACTCTCCTTCCCCTCCCAAAAAGTGGAGCTCTTCTGGTATTGTCAGACTGTAGGAATATTTAACTGAAAAGTTAGTTCAGCTGCAATCCTAAAGTCTTCTGGCAAACTTTGCTATATGACTATCTATTTGAACTAGCTCTTGTGGAAGAAGAAAGAGGCACCTGTATCAAAATCTTTTAAAAATATTGATGAATTAAAGAAACCCCTTTCAAGAGATGACTGGTTCATTGAGTCCAGTTCCTGCTGTTACAGGCACCCCACATCACATTCTAGTGCTCACATATTAACCAAACTCTGTCTTTAGGGTTCTTGGCTCTGCTGCACCCATCTGATGTCTTACTTTCGTGGTGGTCAGGAACCTTCCAATTTCTGACAGAGTTGTTGTCATAAGGTTAGCCATGATTGTTTCTTGTACCAGTTAAAATAATTGTAATTTTAAGTGGTTCTTGTCTTTGTCAAGATTTACTGAATCAATAAGAGGTACACTTACAGTCCCCTCAGAGTGCAGATACACTGAGCTTTTTCTGGTGTCCTATCACATGAGTAGTTGTCTCTCCACTTGACCGTTTACTGGTGAAGCCTTTAGACTTCACGCTGAGGATTTTTGTGTCCTAGGTGAAACATTGACTTGTCTAATAGTCTTGTTTTGTACCTCGTAGCAAATTTCCTATCCACCTTTAAGTTCTTAATTCCCACCCCAGTGTCCTACACAACACCAACGCATGCTGTGGGGTACTCAGCTGTGTTAGACCTAACCTATTTCCTTCATCTAGAAAATGAGCTTCTATGTTTAGAAAGAATGTCATATTGGTCTGATGTGTTTTCCTTTTTGGTGCTGGCAAACTGATGTTGTGTTTTATTCTGTTTTCCTTTAGCTTCTTTCTTTAATTATGCCTCCCTTTACAATGTGTTCCAATGCCATATGTTTCTACCGAGGTGATTTTTATGAGCAGTAGTTGCCTGGATGACTTGTTTTTGTTTGCCACTTCCTCTGCTTTTTTTTTTTTTTTTAAATCTAGTTACTGTGTTTGTTGAATGTTTTCAGATCATATACCACCTTATATTTCTCATTTTTCATTAAAGTCCTTGCACCTAGCCCTGCAATTTCGTTTGCCAGTTCTTTAAGAATCCATAGATGAAGATTATTGAGGTTTTTCTAGCTTTGAGTGGATTAAGCTCTGAGTTTTGCTTCTGTTTTCATGCTCTCTGCCTCGTAGGCATCTTGGATTTCCCAGGCTGTAAAATAAGGAAGTTAATTCCATTTGGAGACTGTTGAAAGTTGCCTGTAAGGCATGTTGATGTCGGATGCTCTGCACAAGTGTTGTGGGATGCCTAAGTGAAATACTCATTTAATTGTTTAAAAGTAAGGATAGTGATGCCATGAAAAAGTCTAAAACTGTATCTTGATTTCTTTTTTCACCCCAGTGATATATTTCTCCCACTCCTCCTCTATACTGCTCGTTCATGCTGTCTGGGAGCGGCAGTAATTCCTCTTCCCAGTGCTCGCCCCATTATTCAGTGATGTACTATCTGATGGGCAACCCTTCCAGGCACCTCATCCTTTTGCCCAGGAGGAGGGTTGTGCTTGCGCTGCTGTTGTGCTGAACTCCGTCAATAAAAAAGGAAGCAATTTCTCTACTACCCCTCAGGATTTTGCAAGGACAAGAGAGGCAGAAACACATGGGTGGGTAATGATATGTCACATTTCCCAACAGATGATAGACCCCAAAAGGTGGTCTCTGAATGTGTGCAGTAAAACCAGGAGTGGGTTAGACATGAATGATGGAAAGAGACAGACTGACTTGCTTTGGTAAGTTTAAATGGTTTGTGCAATTTCCAGTTCACGGTGTGTTAAAAGTCCATTCATATTCATAAACAGTATTTCCCCAGCTAGTGAGGTGAGTGAACTCAGCTTGTCTCTGGTTTCACTGGGGAACTGTAGAGTGGGCATGAACAGGTAAGACGATAAAGCCACCACAAAAAAAAGTGTATTTGAGGAAGGGTTTTGACTTTGCGTGGTGGTTCTTCCACTGACAACTTCTCTTAAAATGAAAACATTTTAAAAAAACTGAAGCTCAGCAGATGGCCACGTAATCTGTTGTTGAGACTGTAAAGACGGAGGCTGAAGGGACTTCTGGAAGAACTTGACACACCCTGACAGGGGAACAGTACAGTTTCTCCTTTCCTCCGGTCCCGCCTTCCCTTCCATCTGCCCTCCCCAAAACTTAGAGAGCAGATATAAACCTCATTAAATTCAGGATGCTGTTTACAAAGGGAGGCTGGAGGGCTTCAAGCAAGTACAATTTTTGAAGCTCATGAAACATCAACTCTCTAGCAATGGTGTTTTTTTTCTCTTCCTTTTTCCTTCTGAATTCCTTTGGGAGCTGGGACTGAATCTTAAAAACTTTACAATTTTAGAGTTTAAGATTTTAAAATGTAGAGTTTTAGAATCAGCAGAAGTGAGGAGGCAAGGGCTGTCTTTCTGAAAAGGAGAATTTATGCAGCGGGTATGATGCTATTGCTTAAACAATTGTCTGCCCCTAGACCCTTCTGTTTGGATAGCTGTTGGAGAGGCTTATTTGACTCTAATGTTTTTTGTCATTGCCAAGCCAACTTCTTTTAGTGTTTCACAGAGCAGAAAAGGAAAGCCTTGCTTACATTTTGAGGAGTATTTGAAACCTACCATTGCCTCAAGCTTTAGCTTCTTGTGCTGTGCAGTAGAGTGCCTGATAATGAAAGATGAAAGCTTTCTATTTTTGTCTTGTGAATGTAGCTCATGTTTCATGGGCCAGATTGGTTGATTTTTGTGTGTTCCTTTTCAGTGCCGCCTTTATCTTGGGGAAGGGGGAAGGAGGGAAGAGCGACTTCACTGAGATGCTAAATTTAGAGCGGTTCGAAAAAGTGAAGATGTGTATCGGGGGTCTTTCCAGGGTTTCAGACTCAAGGCACCCAAAGAGGCTGTTATGTGACCAAGCATGTCAAGTTGAAAGGACAGTGCCTGGGCACAAAAAACCCCCTTGCCCTTCACCTCTTCACTGGAATATCGCAAGTGGCAAATCTGTGCACCCTGTGACACACAAAGACAATCTTACTCTATTTTTCATTTGAAGTATACACTGCAGAGATAGCTGTTGGTGTGTTCTGGTCTACAGAAGCTCAAAATACATATTCAAAAAAATTGTGATTGATTCTGGGTATGTTTTAATTCCGTGTGCCTAGTACACTAAAGAACTTGATATAATAATTTTTATCTACATAAAAGTATTCTCAAAGATGAGGGACAGCAGATTTCTGTTTTTTTTTCTAGCTGTGCAAAGTACAGAGATGATGTTAAATGGAAAGGGGAGAGTGCAAAAAGAAGACCTAGAGGAGAGGCCATGATGTTCTGTGCCTTGGGTGTCATGTATTTTCTGCCTTAGGTTTATTGGGGAAACTTACTTGTCTGAACTGTAGTTATCCAAGTGCTTTTACTGTATGGATATAAAAGCAAAATATGATTTGTATTTTCTTTCTCTAAGACCTATAGCCTACCTGTAAAAATAATATTTTTTTCATTATAGTTGTGCGTGTTGGGTTGTTCTCCCACCTCACTTTGCTCTCAGATGTTGATATTTCCAAGTTCCTTTTTAGGGTGACAGATACATTCATTAAAAACGTGTCTGCACAAGTATCGCAGAATGAAATACCATGTCTGTTCATGGTATGTTCTGGCTGTAGGAGTTTTTCTGCGGAGACAGAAACCTGCATACTTGTGCGTCCAGTCTGAAGTGCTCCAGAGCAGATGCCACCCATGTTCTGCAGGAGGCTGTAGTCCCCCCAGCCAAGAAGTTCTATGGCTCAGCCTTCCCTCTCTTTCCCCCTCAGCTGTTCACTTCTATCCCTTTCCGACCTTCCAGCGTTAAATCCTCAGCAAGCGTGATCCGTGGGAGAAAAAAACTGCCTAGACTGTTCTGGCAAAACTCAAGTTAGGTGAATTCTTCTGGATTTTGCCTCCTGCTGAGCACTGACACACCTGGATGGTGTGATGAAGGCATCTGAGAAGGCTTTATTTAGCTTCCTAAGTGTACCTTATTTTATAGAAACCAAGACCTGTGCTATGGGACACATAGTTGTCAGAGGTTTCCTTGCTTTGAGTAAGTGGGAAGATCCACAGTGATTTTTTCGTCTTTTTCTATGAAAAGGTCCCAGGTTAGGAAGATGAGAATAGAGTACAAATGGTGAATAGTGAGGCTTTGTACAAGAGCTAACTTCATGTTTGCTCTCCAATATGAGCCTAGTGCTCGTCTTTACCTGGTTATGAAAATGCAAGGATTCTTAACATTTTGCTATTTCGTACTTATAAGATAGCATAAAGGGCATCTCAGAGGGTATCCTTGTGATCCTGCTTGTTATAATTCAAGGTACTGTGTTCAGAAGACATGTAAAAGTACATTTTAATCCAAAGCAAAATGTCAAAAAGGAGTATGTTTTAGAGAGCTGCATTTGAGGTGTGCTCAAAGCTTGTTCTCTGAGTGCTCTGAGACAGAACAGACCATCGCTGTTATACGGGACCTTTGTATGCTGATTCCCTGCCTCTCCCCAGCAGTTTAGGAAGTTCACGTACCCTGCTATGGTACACGCTTGAATTGGCACCTTGGTAAGCAAAACAGGTTACATGTAAGTCATTGACGGGAGCCAGAGAGGGAGCATCAAGCACAAGCGGTGTGGCTTGCATGGAGGATACAAATAAAGGAGGCCCTTTGCCCTGCTCTGGAGGGACCATGTTCATGACTGCACACGTGCGTGCATGTTCATGAGTAATTGTCTCCGTGAACCAATTTGCAGAAAGCTGACTAGATGTCCAGCTGAATCTGGTTGAACTATTGCAGGTGGATCACTCGCAAAAATAATCAGTTGTTTGTTCACAGAGTTATGTCTGCCCTGCTTGTTTAGTGGGAGAGAGGGAGTTGTTTCGCAGTGCATTGCAGCCTGGTTTTGTTCAGCTTTGTACCCACAGCTGTTACTTTTCCACACATTCAAAGTTTTTTCAACATTGCTGGAACTAAATGGGGTTTTTTTATTCTTAAATAAAATATGTCCAAAATTAAAAATAAAAAAAGAAAATTCCTCGGCGTGCCAGGTTCCTGGTGGTGATAGGATTGCTGAAGAATGGCAGGTGGGACTCACTGACTGAAGGTAAGAATGGAAAGTGGCACTGTGTAAGTCTAGAAATGGGAAATATTGTACTTGGCTACATGCAGTCACAACTGCTTTGTGAGCAGAGTCTGAGCACCATAAAACAGCTGGTGACACGTCTTTATTGGAAAGATGCTTTTGGCTTACAATCCATAGCCGTGCTCCGTGAGTTACAGAGCAAGTTTCAATTAATGTTTGCATTTTGTTTGGTAGGTGGCTCTTTTTTAATGTTTCTCAGGATAATTTGTAGTCTTCCCTTTTTCCTGTCTTCCTTCCTTCTACAGTATGTGGTGCAGTTATTTCTTTGCAGTCTTACTGTTTACTGTCAGCTTTCTTCTTGCTCTCCTGCTTGCTGCTTTGGGCCATAGGGAAGGGGATTCAGCTCCTCCGCCTGTATGCCATGTCGGTGACTGAAGCTGCCTCTTCGGAGAAGAGCAAGGAAGGGAAACACTGGTATCTGTAATGGTATCTGTAAACTCAGAAGTCAGCAAGGTCTCATGCTGCACCAGTGTGATGTGTCCATTGTTAAAAGGGGTTTCCCGGGGGGAAGAGCCCTGTTGGAATCAGGCTTAGAAGCAAAAAGAGCTGTGTAAAATCAAAGGCGAGTTCTTAGCAATCAATACCCATTTGTTAATGGTTCCACCTTTATGACAAGTTAGATTTGTGGAGAGAGAAATGACTATAGGAATCAACTGGGAATTACTTTAAGTGTAAACGCCCACAATCATTAATGAATTTTCAGTGTAATGTGTCTTTATTAAAGAAAGCATCCTTTTTTTTTTTTTTTCCTAACCTGCAACAATAAATGAGCAGCATTACTTGCATAAAGACTCTAACCAAAGGCAAAACCCATGTCCAGCAGTGAAATTACTTTGGTTTGGTTTTTGTTGGGTTTTTTTTTTTCCCTGTTAGCTTTTTTTAGTGACACTCCTGATCCTGTTTGGTATTGCAAATGCCATTGCTGTTTAAATGTTTTCCCATAGAACTGAGAGAGAAATCATGACAGTTAATCAAAAATTAATGCATGAAAAAAATTGAAATGTTTAAGACTATTGGAAGACTAATGGTAAGATCATTTAATGTAAGACCATTGGAGACATATCCAGATTGAGAGATGGTGCTGCCTGGAATACTGGTACTCTCCTTGTAGGAAGGAGATTTTTTTGCTGACTATTGAGGAGTGAGGTTCTCTAAAAGTTGTCAAGCTTTTGAGATAAGTTTTGCATTCTGTAATCCACAGTGGCAAAAAGGAAAGAACCAAAACGTTCAGATGATAACATTGTATACTTCATAGAGGCACTTTATTTAATATCCTTGCTTAGCAAATGTAATTGTTGCTGATGGAACTTGGGAAGTTAATATTTACATGACCCAAGGCAAACAACTTTGAAACAAGCCTGTTCCTGAAGTTTTCAGTTGCAGCAGATGCCTCTTTTTGACAAAACTTCAGATATCCATGACTCATGGCCACCAACTATAAGTGTTTTGTTCTTCCTAAGGGTGTAAAACAATTTCTTTTGTATTCTGGGCAGTGAGTCATAGCTGAAAAGCATGTCAGTAGTGCTTCTAAAGGTAAATTGGATACAGTGGTTCTGTGGGCAACATCTAGAGCTGAGGCACCATCAGTTATTTGTGGGAATGGAACTCTGGTTTGCTGCTGTGGATTTACTGATAAAAGATGACCAAGTGGTTCATAGGTTTTATTCTGGTGGTGTCTTTGACCTCCTCTGGAGTCATTTGTGACAAAGAACTGTGAGCTTCCACAGTTCTGACAGTGGTTACAGATAGCTAAGACTGTTGAAGGTTATGATTTAATAAGGCGTGGGATTTTGCAATGAGCTGATAAGGCCTGGCCTGATTCAGCATGCTCTCCCATTGCGCACATACAAGGATTTGCAAAACACACAGACCACTGTTGCCTCCACAGTCTTGTGAGGTGAGTGGGGTGTCCACCATCTCCAGCAGGCTAGCTTAAGATCAGTCCCATCAATTAGGGTCCGTGGAGCTATCCCAAGAAAACCTCAGCCTCAAGAAGTTACAGATGTTTTTAAAAATAAGAAGACCTATCTCCCCGGCAGTAAGGAAGGGGATGGCAGCAGTTACTCTAGCTTGGTAGCTGCGGATGTGGGAGGGAAGTGTTGTTCTCGCCTGCTCTTCCAGGTGAAGCACTTCTGCCTGCGCGTGCTTGGCAGAGGCAGTCATTGATTCGAGCTGCCTTGCCCACCTGCAGGTCTAAAGTTGTTTCTTCCTGTGTTGGAGTGAGTTTAATGCTCAGGGTTAGGTATTCTGGTTTAATGCTCAGGGTTAGGTATTCTGGCTGCACGTGCCACTGCCTTTCTTGTGCTACCCTCAAGACCAGAGGTGAGTGGGGCATTTCAGCTTCCCGAGCTGCTGCACATGAGGTTTCCCGGATCTTAGTAGTACAGCCGATTCCAAGTCAGGGTGGAAGAGCGTAGCTGATAGCTGGCATGTCTTTGTAACTTCTCCCTCCTCGGGGGGCTGCTCTTCTTTGCTTAGGGCAGGAGGCATCAAACAAGCAAAAGGCTGGAAGTTACCTGGCCTCCGGAGTGCAAGCATTTCACCATTCATGGAGCAGTTGGGCAAATGACTAAGTTCCCTGCCGTCTCCTTCCTCAGAGGCATGGATTTGATACTCTGAAGGGTGTGGACTGCAGCTGACTTCCCCAGTGACTGCGCTTGTCTGCTGAGGGTGCTGTAGATGGAAGATAAATTGCTCATCATTGCAGTCTGACAGCTGCCTAGAGAGCAGAGTAGGATTAATTCCTGAAGTTCTTTCTTAACTATTTCATTTGCCTGGTGGATGTTCACTACTGAGTTCTAACTCCTTTGCAGTGATGAACAGTAATGTAATTCTCTGTCTTGTTCGTTTTGTGTACACTTAGCATCCTAAATAATACAGCTAGTAAATTGTTATTTATATCTCTTAGGAAAAAATCTGGACTGTTAAAATACGCTGGTAATGCAGTCTTACTGTATTTGGTAGAGGCTATTGCCTTGGGGTATGGCTTATCTCATTAACCAGCCATGAAAACCTTGCCGTTTTCCATCTCTGCTCTTCATCAGGTATATTGCCGTTCATATTATGTATCTACAGTTTGTTCAGGGCAGTAGTGAGTAGCATATTTGTGTATTTACACAAGGCTGCTCTCTGATGATTGCAGATTCTGGAGTCGGGTCTGCGTGTGTTAATCTACAGCTGCTCTGAAATTAAGTAAGAAAATGCCCTATTCATTCGATGGGGAGGTTTTCTTACCTTGTATTGTGCCATTCAGTTACCTATTGAGGTGTTATTCTGCGAATGTGCTGTAATAACAACAGGCTGTTGGAAAAGTAGGGAGCAAAACAATAGCCTGAAATAAGATACTTGCTGGAGGCTTCTCAGGGGTGGTTAATAGACAATTCCCGAGTTTTTAGCTGTTAAAAGTCTGCTCTGAGCTCCAGCCAGGTTACAACACGTTTTGTCTGGAAGTACTATGGGTCAGTGAGCCAAAGGGTTATGAACAGTTAAAAAAAAATCTTTTCCGACAGAGTTTGGGCCCTTGTTTCAGGACAGCTGTTGAGAGAGTATGAAGGAGGTAGGGTTTCTCCTAGGTCTCCAGCATGGGAGTTTGATAATCATTTAGGTAAGTGGGGTTTGCAGTATGTATTTGTTGTTTCAAACCCATATTCCTCTAGTTCTTATTTTCTACAAATGAAATTCAGTAGTGGTTGGAGAAGGCTGCTTAGCCACTTGATTTAGTATGGCCACAGCCTTCCAGGAGGGAGAAGGTGGGTCTGGGGGCCGGGAAACCATGTGGGCACTATGGACTGGGACCAGGTCTGAGCAGGAGCAGGCAAGGATCCAGGGATAAGCTTGGGAACTCAGAGGTGGGTGCTGCTGAGGGCTGGAGTGCCACCCAAATGTGCAGACTCCAAACAGTGACACTCTGGCCACCTTTGCTATTTTTATTAAGATGATAAGTGGTACTTTGCAAACATATAAAAAAGAGACCCTGGAGAATGTGCAGTATTAAAATGTCTAGTTTTAGGTTGTAATTTATTAGCATTTTTTTCTGAAGAGAAGAGTCAGTTGTTTTTTGGGGTGCCTTTGGTTAATTTGGGACCTTGAAAGGGAAAGTGTTTTTATAAAATGAAACCTTACTACTGCATACAGTTCTGGGACAGATGCTGCATGTTGTCATGTTGCTTTCATTGGAAAGTAAACATAAATACGGCTATAGCAGTGTTAAATGCTGTGACTAACCTGCGATACTCTATTACATACTGTTCAAGATTTTATGCTGCCAAGCATGTTATTTTCTGCTGAAAGAACATTTGCTGCAATTTTATTTTAGTAATCTGCAAGGGGTTGCTAAGCGTACATGACAAATGGATCGCTACCTGCAGTATCTTGAAGAATATTGTAAGAAAATCTTGATAATGTTTTCTGCTCCTTTAGTGCTGAAGAAGTCCTATGGAAAAATGTGTGTGCCCTTTTTGTGTATTTTCTCCCTCTACTGTATACCTGTATGCATATATCTCTATGAGGGAGAAAAACCCAACAACTGAAAAATATCTATATTTCATTTTCCTATGTTTAATTGCTGATTATTTTAGAATTAATGGGACTATCAGGTCTTACGTGTTCATGTTTTTCCCTTTCTATTTCACCAGCTGAATAGCTTATCTATAGTGCTCTTTGTGTTAGAGGTTTTTTTCTTCTTTTATTCTAAGTAGATACAATGTTTTCTTCTATGGTGCTGTGGAGGCTACCATGTAGGTGACCTCTGCTTTTTCATTTGCTAGCTAAATGAACTTTGTGTGAGCATAGTCAAGCATAAGTTTTTTCTGATTATGGTTTGTTTTTAAAAAAAACAGGCATGAACCTTTTAGAAAACTGCCTTAAGTATAAATGTACTTATCCTGGCTGATGTGATAGCTAAATGGAAGCTGAAAGGGTTCTCTGGAAACCACTTGTATATCTGTAGATAGCCAGAGTGCCAGAATTATAGCCGTCTTGACCAAAATGACATGCTTTATGTGTGTTAGGGCATGTGAATGAAGCATGCTGCTGGCTTAATTTGCCCAAACTGAGAGCTGATTTTACAGTCAGCTCATTTCTTTGCTTCACTCTTCTTCAGTTAGCTTTTTAATTCTGTGAATTAGCATCAATACACGTGGGAGGACATTTTATTTGGATCCCGCGCTAAATTATTCTGAACCGTGTAGAAGCCCTGACAGTGAGAGGAGCTGAATGTCTGTCTCCTCATCTGTTCTGTTAATGGGCTTTTTCACTGTGTATTTTTGTACCTATTTGAAGCAGTGATATTAGTCTCCCAATTATTGTTCAAGCTCTTTGACTCTGCCGATGAGTAGTTACACAGCGTGTCTGAGTTCTTTCCTTCTTCCCAAGAGTGGGCAAGGACCAGCAGGACAAGTATTCACTTCTACGTGCAGGTTAACTCTTGAACTGAAATTCAGAGCTCAGGCTACAGATATTATGACCAGGTCCATGATAAGTGAGAATAAGAGGCTGCTACCTATTAAAGAATGGATGCTGTGTTGCTAGCACAGTCTCAGGACAGCTGGATTTCAGTCTGATGGTTCTGAAAAGTTGAGTGGAAATTCATGTAGCATTTTCATCTTTCATCCATTGTAGGAAGTGGTGACCTTTTTTTTTAAATTATTATTTATTTAAGGTTAATCAGCCCAAATGGCACTGATTGTTTTAGTGTAGTTGCTGAACAAATATATGAACCCTTGTGTGCAGGCACGTTACTCTGCTGCTGGGTGCCCCGGTGATCTGCCATAGGAACTTCCAGTGGCTTCCAGTGTCCGTTTCTCCTTCAGGGGCCTCCACCATGGCTGTGCTGCTGCCCTTTGAAGGTGGACCAGTTTTGCCAGGTTTATCAGCAGAAACATCTCCAAACAACGTGTGTGTGTCTGGTAGGATGCTTGGGGATGAACTGCCAGGTGGTAATTACTGGAGTGAAGGGCTGCCACGGCTGGGTCTATGTACCTAAATCATGGAATTACTCAAAGTCATCCAGCTGTGGTGCTTCACTGACCTATTTAGATACTTAGTTGCATTGCCCTCCCTCTTCTGCTCTTTCCTACAATAATAGTACCCATCTTATGTCTGGTCCTTTCTAAAGAAAAGTTAGGCTAGGATTCTCTTCTTTTTTGGGGGGTTTGTCCTGTTGACAAAAAAGCAAAAGGGTGATAATTAAAATAGTGGAACTTGTCCAGCTTTGAGGGAAGGCCCTCCTTCCAATACCAGAAGACCAGCACTCTCTGGCTGAGCCAACTGTGCCAATTTTAGGAGGTTTCCATTTCTGTTGGCCACCTGTCTCTCTGGCAGAGGTTCTCCCAGCTGAGTCGATGGCATGGACATGGGCATCGGGTGCTGGAGAACTGATTCCATGTGCACGAGCCACCCCAGCAGCTGTGTGGCATTGCAGGTGCTGTGCAGCAGGAAGGGATCGGGGCAAGCATGGGCTCAGCCTCTCAGGGATAGCCCTGTGGTTATGCTGGATTAGCCATAGTATGCAGCTGCATCGTAAGGCTGTATTTTGGCACGTGTGCCAAGGCTTTGCACTTCTAATTGATTTCCCTCACTTGCTTTCCTGCTTCTTCATGTAAGTGTGACCCTAGAACACAGGGTGCTGAGGCTGATTTGGTGCTACTTGTACTGCAAGCAGTTTGATATATTATTACAGGTTCTGAATTTAGTTCCCCTTTTTTTAATTAGGAGATTTTTCATCTTGGGTGGAGTGATTTGGATTTCCTGCTGCTTATCAATGGTTTAGTGGACGTAGTTGGATCATACACATAAACAAGGAAAAAAGAGGAGGTGGATCCTGCTTCTAGTGCTGGTGGATCATCTTCAAATATTTCTGCATGACGGTGGTTAGAAAAAAAGGCGCCATGTATGTGTGTGACTGTTGTAAAGCTTGCTGTCTTTTTATTTAGTATCCCGAATTGTTTGTGGCTGTTCCTCCTCTCCCCCATCTGCTTTCATCAATAAATAGGGTAAGACAGAGATGACTGTTCAACTCCAGTCTTTATTTTTTGTGTGTGTGTGTTATAGATTTCCTGACTGTATTTTGATAACAAAATTGAATTCTGAAGCTATACCAGAAATGTACCAGTTCTATGGACTGGTGAGATAGCATTAACTGTCCTTTTTGGTTTTTGTTTTTGTTTTTGTGTTTTAAAGGCATTAGCTTTTAAGTCTTACTCTTTCCTCCATAGTTTTCAGAGAGCTTAATTTGTTTTAGTTCCAAAAGATTTCTTTAGGAATTAGCAAATTAAACACAAAAGAAAACAATATGGATTTGTCGTTTCTTTAAAATTGTTGGTTACCTGGTATTTTTAGTCTCTCTGCATTTATTTATTACAGTGAAACAGAAAATAATACTTGAATGAATGCTCCATTACAAAAGCAGTACTAAGTTAGGTGGATAAATCACAGGAGAATATGCATTGCAAGGGATAGTATTTTGAACTAATAATCTGCAATAGGACAGCACTGCCTTGTTTAAAGGAAATGTGTTTCTGCAGCCATCTATACATTTGCTGCCGAAAAGGGGTATGTTTATAGCATCAACAGAGTGCATTTAGGGAATCAAAGCATGTTCCATGATAGAAGTGACCTGGAAAGAAACATTTCCATACAGTTTTATGTTGTCACTGCTTTTCATTCATTACACACACACACATTCCTGACTGAGATGTTCTTTTGTCTTGTTTGTTGGTTTCAGAAGCTTCCTGGTTTTTCTGTAAGAATTATTTAGTGTCCCAGATCTGCCAATTATGAGCTTCTCAAGCTACGGGCACAGGAGCAGAGGGCTGAACCTCCAGGCAGAAACCTGCTGCAAATAGCACTAAAGCAGCTGCAGACAAACGGGCAGGCTGTGCATATGATAACATAAGAATTGAGTGGGCTGGGATTGAGATGTAGGCATATGAAAGGTGACAAATGTAGCCCAGGGTAAACTTGCCTTTGGGAGGGAGCTCAGTCCCTAGTAAGTGTCAGGTCTTCACAGCTTTTAAATCAGGACAGCTCGACTTGGCACAGATTAACCCTTTTGTGAACCCCTATTCTAGATCTCTGCAGCCCATACATATTTGGGTTTCTCTGGTCATGTTATCTGTTTCTGCTTGGGGAAAACAAAAAACAAAAACAAACAAATAACCAAAACTGAGTGAAATGTTGAAGGTATGGTGCATTTCTCCCAGATTTCCAGGCCTGTGGTGGTCCAGATGAAACCATGGCTCTGAAAGGATGCTGGAAATCTGGAGATCATGGTCACATCTACTCTAGGTATGCATGAACTCAATAGCCAGAGTCAAACATGGCTTGCATGAGTTGCATGTCAGGAAGCGTAGCATGTCTCGAGCACGTTGGCTTACTGAGCATGAGCAAAGCAGCTATCATTTGTAGGCGATAGAGAGGCCCAGGCGTTCCAGAAGCATTTGACTTGCTGTGTATAACTGCAGTCTTTCTTGTTTCTACATAGAACAAATCTTCCAGAGCCACAATTGAAAAGGCTGGTCAACCTCAGCCTAGTTTTTCTTCTTTCAAGGACTTCTTGAGTGTCTCCATGTTGCCAACAAGTATCAACTTCCGCCAGCATAAATAAATATCACTGTCCTTACTGTTGAAGGTCTGTGGGGGATGTAGTCTTTGGACTGATAATGCAGCCTTCCAGAAGCAAAAACTTGGCAAAGACTAGAAATTGAGTGAACAGGAAAATTACAGTTCCTCAAAATCAGATTACCGTGACATTTGTCACATCTGTAGTGTTTTTGCTTTGTATTAAAACTTCTTCCCAGCTTGGTTGTAGGGACATATCCACTTCACATTTCCTTCCCCAGGAATGATACCCAGATTGAGAGCTGAGATTTGGCGCTGTCTGGTTGCGTCTTACATCTCCATGTGGTGACCTAACTTTTTCAAGGTTGCTAAGCCTGTTTGTTTGTGGTGACCCTGCCCAGGCTGTTGCAGCACTGACCCTGTGCAGGGCTCCTGGAAGCCTGTGGTGTACAGGCTTTGACCCCTTTAGAGGGAGCATTATTGGGTATCAGTGTTTCCAGACAGCTGTGATTCATTCAGCATGTGTTTATAGTGACACGATCATTACAACCAGGGTCAGATTATAAATTGTGAACCTTGAGGAGGAGGAGAAAGTTCTGCTACCCTAACAAGTTTACTGGGATTCAGAAACTTCATAGAATTGATTTGTGCCACAAGTGAGTCAATGATGCACTTTTAAAGCTCTTACGGATTTTTATGTGGCTCCAGAAAAAGTGGAACTGCCTCCTCTACCACTGTTGCATATTTTAAAGCAAAATTCTTCAGATTTTTTATTAGCAATCACAACAGACGCTCAGATTCTGAAAATGCTCTGAGGCATCAGATTGAGGAGCTGAAGTTACAGGCCTTGTGCTGATATTGTTGAATGAAGCGCTGTGGTCTTTGTCATGCAAGAGGTGGACGTAAGGATATATTAATATTAATTTAAGCCCCTGGTATTTGGCATCTTTTCTTGAAAGGGTTATATCTACTTGCTTCTGTGATCTGCATTTTTAAATAAGGGCCTTAATCACCTAGCTGTGTATGGTAATAGCTTTTAGGGTGGCAATGACCTCATTAAAAATGTACTTTATGACCATGATAATGTGATTGTTTAAGGTGAAATTATTTCTTTTATTATTTCTTTTAAATGTATTGGGTAGTGAGTGCCCTTGCTTTTTTAGCTTAAGCAAAGTAATTTCTCCTGGAGCTTCTTTACTCAGCCTGGAGTAGATGTCAATAGAGTGTCCCATTGTTTGCATCTCCCTTGACTGCTGCTTTAGGAGAAATCTATACCTGAGGACAGAAGATCTCTTACTTTCTCATCTAATTTCTGACCAAGAGGGAAGTGATGGCCCTTTCAGAATTGGTGGGAGCTCTGTGATGCAACTGAATTTGAAAAGTCAAAATTCCATATCGGACAAGTTGACATGGATGCTTTCTTCTCCTCATCTTTGTTTCTTGGTGGGCTTGCTGTGTGAGAAATGCTGGGATTTAGGAAAGGAAAGAGGAGACATCTGTAATGAGTTTGCAAGAAAGTAAAAAACGGTAGTGTAGATAAACTGAGTGATCACAGGACCCTGACATAGAAAAAATGGAAGATAAAACAAGGCTGCGGGTGTTGTTTCAGTGTTGCAGTTGTGATGGGAGGTTTTGTGTTCAATGGCTGTGCTTTACTGACATCACTAATGCTCTCATCTGAATAATGAAGTTAATAGTCCAATAATACCAGTGTTTGTGTGTGGGCAGAGTTCAAATCTTCAGTGTATCTGATGTTCTCTCGGGTGCAATTTTCTGCAAACATGCTAACAAGACCATGATCTTTCATTTACAGTGTGTTTGGGAGCCTATCCACATAACTCAAAAAATTAAAGTTCTAATTTTACTTGTACAAAACTTCTGTGTTGATGTAAGTATCAAAGCTCAACAAAAGGAAAGAAGACATTTAGAACTTTAAGCAATGAAATATCTTGAGAAGAGATGATAAGCTATAAGTGGGTTGAAAAGTTGTGATTACATACATTGATCACTCATTTATGCAGCACAAGTGAATGATATTTTCCTTTCTGACTTACATGAAAAGACCAGCAAAACTGACTGAATCCAGGTGAGTTTTTTTTTAAGTAGTTGATGGATGGTGTATAACTCCAGCAATAGTTAATCAATGTTATTGTGAACTTAATTAGGCTAAGGATGATAGTCACATTAGAAGGAAATTTAGCTAAACTGGTGTGTGTGTATTAATACCATACCTTATAACTGGCATAAACTTAAAATTGCACTTGCAAGCCTTGCTCTTAAAAACTAAACTTAGATGGAGTCTCCTTTAACCAAACTAAAACTTCACTCATGAGATCTTGCACTACCTAAATAAAGTATTAACATCCCACCTGAAGTTAATAGGTGATAAGGAAAGGCAACAGTAGCAACTGGATGTTCAGTTGAAACTGAACATTTGTAGCAGTTTTTTGAAGGATAAGCACTAGTACATTCTCGTGAAATGTAGTTACCAACATTTGGTTTTGGTTTTGATTTTGCAGTAAAAAACCCCCATTCACCAACATTAAGAATCTAAGAAACCACAACTTAAAAAAAAAAAAAAATAAGAGCAATACTTCTTTGAGATGGTTCAAGATGATTTTTAGCATGGGTTTTGTCTCACGTTGGCTTTGAAGCTGTGATGATAACATGTTGGGGTTAAAGTTGTGCTTAAGGGTCTCCCTGTAGTAGGCTGAAGGCCTTTGGGGTTTTGGTTTTTTAGGAACTGCCTACTTAAGAACATAATAAAGACACAAATTGTGTGTGTAAACACGCTGTGTCAGAGTTTAAAAGGTAAAGCATTGAAAAGATACAGCATGAAAAATTTTGTCTATGATGTGTCAAATTTCAGCTGAAGGCTTCTCAGCTTTATTAGAAGCAGTACATCTCCAGTGGTGGGAGAGTGAGTGGGTTTTCAGCCATGCTGCTGGATAGGTAGAGATAATAGGCCTGGGGACCCTGTGCTTAAAGGCATCCTGGCTTCTTAAAGTTGTCTGTATTAGTTTTTCTCTCTGTTTTCATCACTAGTGGAGCTGTGTTGATGGCAAAAGCATGATGGTTCTTGGGAAAACAGAAGCCTAGAAAAGGGTGGGCTATAAACTGCATCCATGCTGCGCTCGGGATACCTTCTAACTTGTTTTGTCTTATTCAAGGAATAAATTTCCTTAAAACCAGGATAACTTCAGTAGTGTGGAGCTCAATAGAGCCTGAAAGACCTGTCTGTGGGATGGGGAAGTTGTTAGGCAGTTAGCTTACCTGGAGTACCATGTTCCTGTGCCTCTGCTGGTAGCTGGGCTGTATTGCTGCTAAGCTAACCTAGGTTTGTTGCAATCAGACGTTTGCCTGCTTAAAAGGCTCCCTTTGGCTGTGCTGAGCCCATCTGGTGGTTCAGTGCTGGTGGCTCATGGGGCTTAGGCCATGAGGGGAGATGGTCTCCTCTCTGCCACCGATCTGCTGAGCCAGGTGGGTGCTCACCTTCCCTTCTTGTTTGTGGCCCTGTACCAGCTTTTCCTCTGCTAGAAGTTCCTTTAAAAACAAAACATGGATGTCTCAATTATGGCTTTTGAATCTGTGTTCTGACTACCCAGGATGGTTTTTAGGGTGCATGCAAGGGACCTCTTGAAATTGCAGCCTGGCTCACAGGAAACTGATCTGACAGCTCCCGAGTCAGGAGAATTGTCCTGCCAGCTCTCAGGGGCTGCTCTGCCCAGCCAGTGCTGCTGCTCCATGAGCCCTCCGTGCCTCATACCCCAGCAAAAACCTGTGAGGAGCAGCTTCACTTGGTCAGCAGAAGACCTTAAGCAGTTCCAGAAGGGAGAGGGGAAGGGCTTGGCTAAGAGGACCAAAGGCTTGGCTAGCAGGGGAATGGGGCAGAGAGTTTCCTGCAAACCTGCAAGAGCAAAGGCTGTTCTCAGGTTTATGTTCCTTTTTCTGACAGACTGCACCTCCATAGCAAAAACTAAATGGATCTGCAAATTGAAGAGCTTGTAAGTCATGGCTCCAGATAAAATGATAAAGCCCAGAAGGATCTAGTTAGCTTTACACTTTTCTAGCTTGCACTGACGGGCTCAGTCAGTTGTTCAAGTTTGCAGTAGTGAAGTAGCGTTTTAAAAGCTCTCTTCTCTGAGACTCTTGTGCCCCAGTTTTGAAATAAACAGTGATTAAGCACCATTAAGCATTCAGCTCAGTGCTTACAAAACCAAAATTCATCCACCAAGTTGTTCTAAGAAACAATATCACTTAGAAGACCTTTGCATCAGAATCACGTGAAGGTTTTTTTGGGAAGCAGGCTGAGTTTTTTCTAGTTTTCATAGGCAAAGGTTTACAAACTGTTAGTCTTCTGCATAGCTAGGAGCTGACTCTTTACCAAGTGTTTGGTAGCTACTGTAACAGTTGTACTTCTAAGTTTGAAGAGCAGAATTATTTGTTGCTCTTGCATTAAGCAGATTGTAATTTCCTTTTTTTAGCATGGTTTCTGACATTTTTTTTGAAGTTTAGTTTCCATGTGGCTGTTAGAAATTGGTGGTGTTGTCAGATAAACAGGGGTATTTTGTTATTACATGCATTTTGTCAGGTTAATATACTGTATAAGAAGCTGTACAAGTAAAACACAGGCGATATTAGTGTGATACATTTAAATAAGAATCCTCACAAAACCAGAAAGTATTAAAATAGCTTTTATATTGGACAGAAGCATATTCATTTTTACTTATGAACAACGTTAGATAATTGGCACCATATGACTTTAAAAAAAAATCTGCACAAAGAATAATAACCCTCTTGTCAGTGGTTACTTAGTGGGTTTTGCTCAGTGCACGCAACTTGTAGTACTTGGGCAGACACGATAGAATGTGTGTTGGGAGTGGGGTGAAACTGCAAGTATTTTTTTTTCGGGATGTTGGAGGCAAAATTGTTTTCCTGGAATGTGGCAATTCCTGAATTTCCATGGAAGGGGAAGCCAGGCGCAATCAGCTGTGTCACTGCCCAAAGCCAGCCTCGCCTCTGGGTTTCCTGCCTACAGCTCTCCCTGTGCTAGATACAGCGTGGGAGCAGGGGAAGGGCCAGCGAGCTGGGATTCATTATCTAGTGCAGAATTTTGTAAGAAAGAAATCCACCCAGCAACCTGCACCTGCATGACAGGCGAGTGGGGACATTGTTCACACCTCGCTTATTTGGCTGCCCTGGTTATGAGAGTAAAGTGTCTGACAGAGAAGCTTTTGTGTGATTTCCCCAGGAGACGATAGTTACTAATCAGCTAAGCTGATTTTTAGGATTTTTTAGGAAAAAATTCTTCACAGAAAGGGTGGTCAGACACTGGAATAGGCTGCCCCGGGAGGTGGTTGAGTCACCATCCCTGAATGTGTTTAAGAGTCGTTTAGATGTGGTGTTGGGGGATATGGTGTAGGGGAGAACTTTGTAGAGTGGGGTTGATGGTTGGACTCGATGATCCCAAGGGTCTTTTCCAACCTGAATGATTCTATGATTCTAAGATGGTGGGTGGGTGGTCAGCACTGGGTAAGCCAAAAGAGGATGCCTCGGCCATCTTCAGCTCCCACTGCTTAAATAAAGTATGGAAGCTATGGGAAAGGAGTTGCATGCAGGATTGGCAACGCGCAGTGAAAGGGAGGTCCCCTCCAGCCCTGCCTTCTTGTGCAGAAACGGGAGTAGTTTGTTCTCTTCTTCCTGCTTCTGGAAGATGTTTTAAAGCTCTGAAAGTAAAGATTTCTTTAGCAGAGGGGAAATGTAGTACCTGAGAAATAAAATAGCTGTAAAAGAGATCATTTTGTAAAATGTAAAACATTGTAACAGAAAATTCAGATTCAGGGATTGGGATTACAGTGATGGCTTTTAAGGATTTTAAATGACCAAGTGGCTGCTTCCAGCACTTAAACACTATTCCTCTCTTGAAATATTGATGGTCTTAAGATTCCTAATGGGGAAGAGGGTTTTGTCTTGTACCTGTAATAGTGGTTTCTTTGCGAAAGATCTGCCTTGGCTTGTAGGTTTTTGTAACTCTCCACCCATCAATTTGGTTTTGTGTTTCAATTTGTATATGCCACGGAGAGGACAAAAAAGATTTAATTCTACAGATGTATTAAGCTGACATCTTTCTGTGGCCCTTAGCTCTCGGGGCTGTCCAAGTTCAACATTACTGAAACTCTGGTTTTTGGCAGTGGGTATTGGGGAAAATTGGTTTACTATGCTTATTTATTTTATTTTAGTATTAAGTGGAGCTAAGTGCATTGCACTTTACTAACTGAATCTTCGTTTAATTGTTAATAACTTAAAAGCAAACATGAATGGTTTTAGAAGAGTTTCTTATAAAACACCTGCATTATGGATCAAGTTGTGTTTCTTCAGTCCCTGAAGTTTTTTGTTTTGTTTCCTGGTGTTTCATATTTTGCATTATGCTTGTGTTTGACATACTTATAAAGAGAGCAATCCCGTCACCTAGGAGCACTGTGAAATGTTTAATCTGGCATTTCTTAGTGATTAAATTAAAGAAGATAAGAATAAAAGTACTGCAATAGCAAAAGCTATTTCCAGCTGCTTCTGCATAGGAACAGCATCATACGCAGCACGCCAAAATGCTTTGAGTCTTACCTGCTGTCTGTAAACTCGGGAAGAGGCTCCAGGTAGGAAGAAAGCAGGTGTATGGATGTTTCTTACTATTAACACTAGGGAAATGTAGTGGGAAGGCTTTTCTAAAGGATGCCTGTATGTTCTTTTTATGATGCAGAAAAGTAATGCAAGAGCATAAAAAATTGCTGGAGCCCTGGGCCTTTCAAATTGCAAGTGAACTGAATGTTTTCAACCTGTTATTTAGCTGAGTATCAGGGGCTAGAAAATCATAAATGACTAGTATATGGGGGAAGTATCCTGCTGTAGCACTTTGTAACCTGAATCAGGGCAGTGAATCTGTGTAATGGCTGTATACAGAGGAGAGGGAAAGTGGGAAAAAATCTGAAATAAAGGCACTAATGTGCTAGTGACCTATTTATGTGTAATGTAGATGCAGAGAAGGAAAAACTTCCTTGGGATTATATGCCTCATTGATGAGTTACAAATTAATGTATGTGGTTCAGCCTGCACCCCTCCTGCTCCACTCCTCTCCCCTCCTGGGGTCAGCCCAGGCTGGGTCCAGTGCCACAGAAGGGACTTTTTTATCAGTGATATGCTGCTCCTCTCTGTTTCCTATTTTTATGGCTCGGAGCAGGCTTAAATAACACGGTAGTTTGATCTTCTGGTATTTAACGCTTTACAGCACTAGGGTTTTTTGTTGTTGGGAATTGTGTGGTGGTGAGAGGAACAGTGAGGAAGTTTTGAAGTCTGCTGGGGGTTGCCTCGGCTTAAGCTCTCTGTGTTGGATAATTCTCACAATGACATGAGAATCTGTTCCACGACTGACCGGTTGGAAGAGTAAGACCCCTGTGTGCATATGAAATAGAGGGCTGCCCCTCCACAAGCAGCTCTGCAGTTAATGGAAATGATAGGTTATGATACAAAATTGCTGGGTGTGAGTACAGTCTCTGAATCAAGGGAGTCCCAGTCTGAACCACTGGTGACCACATCACAAGGTACTTCAAGTGGCAGGTGCTGGACGCTGGGGTGACCAAAGCTCCTGTTGCTGCCATTGGCAGTGTCTAGCTAAAGGTGAACCCCCATCTCAGCATCTTCTGAAATCCCACCTTTACTGGAGTAGCTGGGCCATTTGCACATTACAGACAGGGTTACAGCAGGTGTTTATATTTATTTGTGCTCCAGACTTTGAGAAGCACAATTTGATTCATGTTTCCTTTAAAAACAAACGGCTTGCAGGGATGACACGCTGCCTAAAGGTGATAATTGTAGCTGTTGGAGGACCTGATGAACGTATTTGGTTTAGGCAAGAGGTTTTGTTTTAATTTCCTAGCTACGTTGTTTCCTCTCCTCAGAATTAGGAGCTATTAACTCCAAGCTTCTCTTCCAAGCTTGCTGCTTTATTTTACCCTTTTGTTTTAGGCAAATCTCTTGGTATGTCCATGCCTTTGTTTTTGTCAGTTTTAAAATGAGGATACTTTTTCTTAACCAGCTTCCAGGGTGGTCTTGTTCATTGCTGTCTCTGAAGCAGAGACTTCTCTGAATATTGGAACAGTTCTCCAATAGCTAAACAAGCATTTCTATTAAAAGGGTCCTCTCTGGCTTAGAAAGGGAAATTTGAATGAAGCACTCCATTGTGCCATCTTGTGGCATCCCCTGTCTTGTTCAGTAAATTAGCTTAAAAGGTGCTTCTTGTCTCTTGAAACACAGCAGATTTATTGCCAGCAGTTCTGATATCTGACCCCACTTTTTTGTAAAAGCCCATTTCAATTAGAAACTGTTCCCCATACCATCCTTTTCCATACAGAAAATATGGAAAATGATGGCCAATAACAAATGAGGCTTGAGTTTTTAATGCAGTATGACAGTAGTAAGGACCAGTGAAAACCTGCGTGCCACACAGCATGCTGGTGGCAGGGCAGAGGCAGGCAGGCTCTCTGTCTGTGGCTCCAGCGAGGAGACCTTGTTGGGGAAGCTGTGGTTGACTTCAGGAATGACCACAAAGAAACGTGCAGCAGAGCAATCCTTCATGGGGATGGCCGAGGTCGTTACTTGTGCCGCAGAGCTTACCCCCATCTTGGGCAGGAGAGAATCATACTGATACAAATAACAGCTTCCCTTACTGCTGAGGATCTGTTCTGGGGTGTGTTTTGCGTAAGTCTTTGGCTGGCCACACAGGCACCGGCAACTTAGGCAAGCCTGGGAATGGATTCAACTTGGCTAAGGTCAGCTCAGGGAGGGAGAAATTCTGTTTCTTGTGTGTGAATGCCAAGAATTGGCTAACCCTTTCCTGAAAGGTCTTCCCCAGCCACAAAAGACTGCTTTAGGGTTGGTGGATAAATAAATAGGCATTTGGAACAGGAGTGAATAAGGCTTGTCAATGTTTTTATCATAGATGACACTTTAGAAGTAGCCAAGACCAAGTAATCAGTCTCAAATTCAACCTCGGACAGCTGAGAGGGCTGTGGGTGAAGGTGGTGGTGCTGTGAGCCCTTAGGTTGAGGCTGAACTGGGCTGCTTTGCTGGTGGCAGCACTGCAGAGAAACCCACCGTTATGCCAAGTGATACCTCCATTTCAGAAGCGGCCTATGTATTCATGTTGTGCCTGAGCTAATTAGCCCTCCAAAAAGACCTCCAGGATGTCAGCTAGCCTCTTTGTGTAGGGAGGCTCAGTGCTTTTAACAGAGACCGCCTCACTCGAAACCAACTCCAATATCTCTAACATGGTGCTGAATGGGGCCTTTTATCTAATCGAACTCCAGTTGCTTCAGGATGGAGCATTAACAACGTGCAACCCGGGAAATGAATGGTCGATCCTATAGGGACTGAGAGAGACTGGATGCCCTAACATGTATTGATTCATCTGTATTTTAGCAAAACAAAAACTGTGTTAGTGCTGCTGCTTTACCTCACGTCATTATGTATACATTAGGTATTGAGTCAGTAGTAGAAATGGAAAGCTTATGATTGAAATCATAAATCAACTAGTAAGCATGGAAACTTAAAAAATAATGATGATATTTGGGATAATAATGGTAATGAATAATGATAAAAATTGGAATGGTATAACTTGGAGGTATAAAAAGAAAAGCACGTCTATTCTGGACTTGAAGGAATTCTCAGAATGATGGATATCTAAATAAGAAAACCTGTCAGAAATGCTTCTTTTTCTCAAGTAAATTATAATGGAAGAGACCAAAGCAGTTTTGAGGCTGATAAAATGGCAAATGCTGGTGGGAAAAGAAACTGCAGTGGAAGGAAAGGATCAGAGTGTATTTTAGGAAGTAAAATTGCAACAGTTGATTAAAAAAGTACCAAGCTTTTTGTATATATGTATATATATATATGTATATATATGTGTATATATATATATATATGTGCCAGTCAGTTTCCAGCAAGAGAAAAACATTTGACTAATCCTTCATTTTTTGAGGTTTTAGCAGAGGGAAGTTTCAAAACATCTGTGCTAGTGCATAGGGCGACCATCATGCAACTTACCAGGGCCCATGAAGTGCTGAGGTAGTTTCATTTTGTTTTATATTCAATCACAAAGCTGTGTACACTCACTGTGTCTTCCAGGGCTCCCTCTTAAATTCCTGGGAATTTAAAAAAGGGTAGTGGTGATTTTTAAAAGGTTTCTTTCATTTGCTTGTGAATTTGAAACTGCTTTAAATATAGATAAAGGTGACTTGAGTTGCTGTGGTTTTTCTGGCAAAATACATGCCATTAGCACAGAGCTGCCTTGCTCTAATGATTTTCCCAAGACTGACTGCTAGGTAGGGTGGCTGGGTTAAGCCAGTGCAGTCCTGTTAATTTAATTTACTGTGCTAAAATGGGTAATAAGGCTAGGATTTGACAACAAATCACGAAATGCATCTGTATGTTTATGTTTTGCTGATATACTCGCTGAGATTCTGTGTTCAAATTAGTTTTATTTACTGAAACAAACTATTTATTCTGGTAAATAGAAGATGACCTTGTAGGCCATGAGTCTCTGGAAAAATAATTTGCAGGGTATGTTTTTGGTGAACGTTTCCAAATTAATTTCCAAATTGTAACTTGCTTTGTGTGCATTGTAAGCAGCGTAGGGCGCGTTACGGAATTTGGAGTGATAGAACCATTGGGAAATCATCAACTTGAGTATCCATGTGTGAGTAGGAGTCATTTAACATTCAAATGATAACCCTAATCCTATTCTGTGCTTGAAAAAAGGCAGAATAAGAAGACGGACCAAAGCTACTGTAAACTAAATCTAATTCTCTTTTACTGTCCCTTCCACAGAGCAGCAGCCAGGTTATGTACCCTGTATAAAATTGGCCTGGATGTGCTTGCTGCCATCACATCGGTCACTTGTAAACTTTTTGGTTTACAGGTGTGTTAAAGTGTGAATCCGCTCCTGAGTCTCTTTTGTTACCCTGCATGTGTTTATCTGTTGATGGCATCTTTTAACTTTATTAATGGTTGAATACTACTTGTGACCAAACAAACTGGTCATGGAGGAATGGGGCTGCAACTCGTGCTGAACAAGTGGTCATTTTCTTATCAGAAGATAAGGTGGGTTATACGCCATGCCCAGCTGACATTCCTGATGGGTTGTGGGCAAGGGAGCGCTTTGTTCAGTTGTCCCTGGAACAGGGGTCTGCTCCTCCAGTTCTCTGGTTTGCAAAGTGACTTTGACCATGACACTCCTTCTCCTGTACTCAAGGTTCCCCAGGTGCGAAATAAGTTCACCTGTGGCAAATCTCCATAATGTGCCTGAGAACTGCTGGAGAGTGACTGGTGGCCACTTTTGCTTTTTAGTTTCTTTATATGAAGAAATTAAAAACTACAGAAAATCTGGAATCTGCCTATTCATAAACCCCAGCACTCCTGGATACTTCTGAAAGCCCATGACAATTGTGCAATTAAGCACATACTCGTTACTCATGTCAGAGGAATGCAACCGAGACCTGGGACTTCATTCACAAATATAGCTCCATGCTTAAAAGGGGACTTGAACTGTCAGTGTGAAAACACCTCCGGTGCTTCTGCCTTTGGCGCCAGCACCGTATTTCGCAAGGGAAGGAATAGAGTGATGTGTTGTTTTTAAGTAGTCTATAGTATATGTTCTGTTGCCCTTGCAAGTACTAACAACCGCGCAGAATCCTATTGACAGAGGCATGGGTGATGCGGTATCTTAATAGCCATCATTTGTTTATGCACTGCAGCCTTATCGAGGAGGAGGAGATCACACTGAAAACAGCGCATGTTTCGCAGCTTATCCAGCAAGTCTCCAGTTGATTTGGGGTAGAGGCTACTGTGTTGCTAAACATGAACAAAAATAGTGATGTTAAAATGCAAATGTCGCATAAGATTTTGAAAAGATTGAAAAAAAATAATCAGAAAGCAGTAAGCTGAAGGTGATTCTGTTGAAGGTCACAGTGCATACTCATGGATTTTAGCAGCTAAAATTGTGATAAATGCCAACCCTCCTCTTTGTCAATTCTGCCATTGTAAAAAAAAAAAACAGAAATAAAAAAATCTAGTAGTGCTGTTGTCAAGATGGGACATTAATTTTGCAGTAATAGTTGACCTTGTTTTCATTTGGCTTTATGTAAAAATCAATCTCGTACTTGTTTGTGACAGACTCAACTATGAAAACTGTAGGAAACTCAGTGTTACTGGATTAGAGGGCTCAGGCTTTTTTGTACTATCTCATTGCTCAAGAGTAGTTTCTTTAGTGGCTGAGTGGGGAATATCATCTTACAGCAGCCCTCTCCTTTGTATGTAAATGCATCTTATTCAGGTAAGTGGGTACTTCAGCTCTGTTGGTTTTAGCAAGATCACTTTGGGAGCCTTAGTATCTCTACCACACAAAGACACACTGACATGTGCTCTGTTGGAACATCCTTTTCCAGCATAATTGTGTTACAGGCTTCTGATTACTTGGTTTGCATTTCACTTTGTTATTTGCTCATATGTATTGTAATCATGTTAAAGGGACCCTGTCAGTGCTCATAAAGTGGCTTGAACCCACGTATGCAGGCAAATGTTTCATAACAGGACTGTGACATGGTTTTCCTGTAACCAGCTGTCCCACTGTGATGGCATACAGAGGAACACTGATCTCTCTAGTGTTGTATGCCACTACCTAGAAGGTAAATATGGAAAGCAGCTCTTCAAAAGCTGTCCTTTCCCTTGACTGTCTCACTGCTGCACCTGAGATGTGGTGACCAGAAGCACATGAGCAGAAGCTGTTGCAGCTACTCTGCCTGCTGCTCTGGAGGCATTTTGCTGGTGGTGCTGGTGCAGGGGAGGATGCCTGATCACCTGCCCCTTTTCAGAGCTGGGCAGCTTGTGTGTGGGTGCGATGATGAGTAAGAGGGGCTGTAAATTATGTGCTGGATTGCAGAAGGCGTACTTGTGATGGGCAGAGAGCAGGAGAGACTTTCTCCCTCGTGTGTGAGCACAAGGGGATGAAGCAGGTATGTCTGACAGGACCTGGACGTGCCAGCCGAGTGTCAGTGGTGGTGTGCCACCCAGCATAAGGGGCCTTCAGTGAAGGAGTGAGCCTTACAGGAGGCAATGGTTACTATTCCACAACGGTTTGGCTCTCCACCTGTGATAAACAGAGCACCAGGTCTGATCACATCAACCCTGAAACAGCCTGCTGATATCCAGCACTAGTACAGCATTCGTGCTCTTAGGTTTTAGCAAGATGTGGTTTAGCTGAGATACTGAAGCTGAAATCCAATTTCCAAAGCGTTTGAATGGCGTTCAGAGCTGGGTGCGCTGGGTTGCGTTCTCAGGCTGGTTCTCCTTCTCTGAGTGAGGAACACGTACTGTGTCGACGTTCTCACCTGGAGATGGCTACTTACTGAGCAGAACGGGCTTCAGGAGGTTCCAGCTCTGTGGAAAGCTCTGCATGTGCTGCAGGATTTTCATCCAAATGTTTGAATTAAGTTTGTTTCGGTTTTTTATCTGGAAAAAGATGGAGCCAGCAGCAGCTAATTCCATAGGCAGACAAATAAAAAAACATACTGTAGTTTTGCAAAGTGACTCATCCCTTTTGCAAAGCCTAAAATCTGTGAGTGGGATGTGCTACTGGAGATTGGAGTGGTACTTTTATATATCATTATATTTTGATTAGCAATAACTTCCTAAATATTTCTTTTGTCATGTTTTCTCCTCAGAGCCACTGATCTCACTAATCTAATTGCATTTTTTCACTGTCCTTGCTGGAGAAGAAATGCAGGTGTTGTCAATAAAAATCTTTGCATTGTTACTATAGAAATGCACCGAGTGTGTCCGAAAGAAAATGTTTGCTTATGGTCTCTTATATTACTAATAGTATCATGTTTATCTTGCATAATTTTGTTATATTTCACTACATTATGTGTTCCTGGTACGCCTTCTTATCTTTGCTTTTTAAAAAAAAAAATTCACTAAGAATGCTATTTCTTGAGAGATTGATTGAATACATTTCTTCAGTTCAATGCTATACTAACAAGCTTATAGCTGATCAGATTGCAGCAGTTTCTTCAGTATGCTCTGCTGGATCTGAGCCCAGTTTTGTTTCCTTCAGCGTATGACAGCAAATGGAATTGACAGTCACTCTACTAGAGGCTTTTTCCCTCTGGTATCAGGGTTTTCCTGGAAAAGAATCTTTAATAATATTTCTGATAAATTGAATATTTATCCTTAATTCTGTTCTTTTTTTTTTTTTTTTTCAATAGGTGTTGGCATCATGTCGGGCATTTCTTTTAACATCTCGGATTCCCACAAAGGTAAAGCCCCTGTCTCTATAAATATTCACCTTTTAAATACAAATGTAAGTTGCTTAAACTAAGTTGCATAAACTTAGCATATTTTTTATTTGTGCTTCTGTTTAAAAAAATAATTGTGGAATGGTATGTTGCATGGTGCTGAGTTACAGTGGTGCTTCTGTTAGTGTCTGTCTTTAATTGATTTCTCAATTTGTATATACTGTTTCAGAGGAATTTTAACTTCTAGAAATGCAGGTGGGTGAAGAAGTATGTTGGAAACACCAACTTGAAGAACTGTGAGATAAGCTTGATGACCTTTGCAGCAGGACCGTTTATGTCTGAACAAGTTGATGGCGTTATTCCCTCTAGTGTTCGTAGTGTCATATGTGATTTGGAGATAGAAACTATGTTGAGGCTTATTAAATTTGGCTGTTCTCTGATGATTTCTGTGGTTCATTTTGAAAAGCATCTTGCCAACCTGCCTTGCCAATGCCGGTGAATTATTTTATCTATTCCTGTGACAATTCATAATGATTGTTGTAGTAGAGAAGGATAATTTCCATGTGAATGAAAATGACTGATGTGCAAGAACATCTCTTGTCCACCTTAGAATCAGTTAATGGGAATTCGGCATATATTCTGCTTTGTTGTGTTTTACACACACATATGTATGTGTGTGTAAGTATGTGTGTGTGTATATATGCTTTATAGAAAAAATAGGATCAATAATGGAACGATTTTCACGTTTTCAGTTATGGTCACTGGTAAATGTGACCATCCCTTACCTATAATTTGAAGATGCTGACTGACAGATAGGACGACTAACTTGAATTTCTGCTGAAATTTATTTCCCTCAGTTGGTCACTCTGTCGCTGCAGCAAAGATATCTTTGGTTGGTTGTCTGTTGGCTTTTGGATCACTGCAGTTTGCAGCTTGTTATTTTAAGGCAGGGTTTCGTGACTGGTTGCATGGAAACAGAGCCAGTTGATGAACAGCTCAGACATCAGTGCAATGGCAGTATGATGGACAGGTGGTGATGGTAATCTTGTTAAATAATAGCAAAGCCATTGTAATTCATCAAAAAGCTCTTAAAGGGTAGGGCTCAGTGTACTAAGGAATAGCTGTACAAATGGAATAAAGGTGATCAGAATAAATTGCTTCTGCTCATGGTTTATGTCAAAATTAAACTTTGTATACCTGAACAATTATTAGTATGTGTGAAAATGCATCTCTTTTTTTAGCAGGATTAGTGAAACTTACTGAATTTTCTAAAGTCTGTACTATTTTTAAAAGCTGCTCAGAAGCTTTCTGAGCTCAAAAACTTCCATATAACTGGCACACAGTAACTGCAAGTGAGAGAGCTGAGAACATGCAGCAAAGACACTTTAGTCCTGCAGGGTTCTCTCACAAAAACGTGTATGCTGGGAGATGGCCATTTCTGAGTGACTGTTATTGTTACATCTGATTCCAAGCTTTACTTTTCCTTGAACAATGCTGTTGAGATGTATCCACTAAACAAGGATCAAAGTTAAAAGGAATAAAGGTTGATTAATATCAACTCACATAATTATCCTTAGAGCAAGAATAGTGCAATGGCCACGTCCTAACTTTACACTCAGGTCCAATCAGTTCATTTCCACTAATCTGGGTGGACTGATAGGAAAGGAAGTGCTGTACTTAAAGCTTACTGTTGGATGTGTCATCAAGCCCACAGATAAACGTATGAAGTGTTTGTGGGAGTGTAATTCAGGTTTGTGAACATATTTCTAGTGCCAGCTTTCATTAAGTTTTGATTGAAAAAATTGGAAAGTGTGAAATTAGCCGTCTTCGTAATTGAAGGGTTCCTAAATAAGAGGCACTTAAAGCCTTTTAAGAGGATTTTTAAAAAAATATAATTTTAGGTAATAAATGGGAATATGCTTTTTAAAACCTTTTAAAAATTATTTATTTTTTATTTTTAAATTGTTTTTTTTAAAAATTATAGTTTGAGGTAGATGATGTTTAGAATGTGTCCTGTATTTTTGCTGCAAAGCAAGGACTGTAAATTCATGTTTTTAAGTAGAAAACTAAAGTAAAGATGAACTGTAGGGGTGTCGCCACATTTCCTGGTATTTGTTCATTCTAGTCAAGAGGATTTTTGGAGATTGAATTCTTGAATCTGGATCTGTGTAAACTTTTCTCAGGAGTAGAAAGATATTTTTGATTGTGTGTACATATATATATGTTTGCACATACAAAGTATGTTGGCAAAAGCAGAACCTTCAATCTGGTAGGTAAATAATTTACAAAACAGGACAGATTTCAATCATGGAAACTTTTCCCTAAAATTTCATTATGTTTTAGGTAAACAAATGTTAGATAGTCTCATATGTTTGTTTAATTTGACTTCACTGGGGAAAAAGAGTCTTTCACTTCTATACATGTAGTCTGGCTTACTCCAGTAGCCAACAACAAAAGCTGCTATGGAATTTTATTTTATTTTTTCTTTCTGGCCTGAATGAACTGCACAGGACCATGTCCTGTCATCACAAAAGATTGCCAGTCTTAGCTTAGAAATAAGGTGCTGGAGAGGCCTGAAGAAAAGTGAATGTCTTACCTTTAGAAAAATGCAGGAGGTCGGTGTGGGCGTTGAGAAGATGCTTGTGCCGTTTCTGCCTCTCCTGCCTCAGTTCCCTGTGTACACTGGCTTTGTAAACAGCTGCCACGGCACCCCTGAGGTCTGAAACTGTAGGATGCTGCCCCTGCATCAGAATAAGTGAAATGAAGCACGTGAAGACTCCTCAGAAACTTCAGGGTAAAGTTTGGTCTTTAAGCTATGTCTTTGGTGGAAGGTGGACTTTGCACAGAAATGGCTGAGGAGTGCTTATATCTTGTGATGCTCTCAAATCATGAGGGCAACTGAAGGGAAAAGGATTCAGAAAGTAGGCAACAAGGAACAAATAGATAGTAATAACACCTTTAGTCTCTGCAGCTGTGAGTGGATAATGTGGCTAAGTGCTTTAAAAAGGTCTTTTATTTCATTAAACATCCCTAAATTTTAGTGTTCTAAATAATAACTATTTTAACTGGAATTTTTTAGGCAGCTTCATCCTGTGGTAACACTGTTTGTGACTACTTACGGATTTGCCAGTAAGACCTTGGCATTTAGAAGCTCTCCCTAGTATCTTACTGCTTTCTGGAAAACTTTTAGCTGTTTTTTATGGTTGGAAAATGGTATGTTCCTGACTCCTGTGCCTTTGCAGAGTGGGCGTCTTGAGACCCGTGTCTGGGTTCTGAGTACTATTCAGGGTCTTTTTAAAAAAAAGATTGCCACAAGTACAGAAAGACATCGATACAGCCTTTGCCTGTTAGCCTGGGAGCACCCTGACTGTGAACCCAGGATAAGATAAAGTACAGGAAACTGTGCAATTCCAACAGTCTGCTCAGTTACAATGGTTTTAATGATAAATAAAAGGAAATAGCCATGCTAATGTCTTGCCCTGTAGTTATGATTCAGTCCAAGAGGTTTGTTTCTTTCTGCATATCTCAGCTGTCGTCCAGACAGCCCACTCAGGCAAAGCTAATGCATTATTTTCTCTTATACTGTTAGACATGCTAAAGTAATACGAAAGATTTATGTATCTATACTTGTATCTATCTATCTATGTATGGTACTTTTATTTATACATGTATATATAAAAAATGGTGTGTGCATGTCCCTCCAGCTTCTGTGAAGTAACATATTTCACACCTATGGTCAGTGTAAATAATGAGAGAGTAATATGTGATACTGTAAGTATTGTAATTAACGAGTATTCAGTCACAGGAGTGCACATCAGTAGGGTATTGTATGAACAATGCTTGTTATAGTAAAATTTTGTCATAAATTTTATTATACGCTTATGTTCTTAAAGCTTACAGTAAAGGTTCCAGTGTGGTATTCCTTTAACCTCTGATAAACGTTTGAACCTGTAACAAGCAAATGCAAGCATTCTTTTAGTGTAAAATACAATCAGATAAGATATTAACAAATACTTAGTGTCAATTACAGAAACTGATGTAAAACAACAGTAGCATCGCTTGAGGTTTTCTTAACCTCTCTGAAAAGTGTGCGTGCTTTTAAAAATTAGATATTTGCACTAATGTGGCATTTTCTTTTTTAACTACAGTTAGAACTAACTTTCAGCTACTTGGAAATCCAAGGAGTAACTTCCAGTAAACCGGGTCAGGTGAGTGTATTCTAGATAAAAGATACTTGTTTACTCATTGCTAAATCTGTTCGAGTCAAGGAGGTAATGCTCTCACATGGAGTTCTCCCCATCCAGTGAGTGCACTGTATATTTGCATTCTTATATTCATGCTGCTTTAAAATCTTAACAACTATTGTAAGAATTTAAAGAGTCAATTTTAGGAATGTGTTGTGCAGGTGATGTGACAATAAGAAATAAGGTTTTTTCCTAGTTCAACATGGTACAAATTTTCATTTGTCTCTTGAGTGAATATTTTTCTCAGAGATGACAGAGCAATGGCAGCTGGTGCATAATCATCACCACGCAAGACTGAATGGCTTCTGTGGCGTATACCTTTATGGTGAAGCCAAAAGCTACTGCTTACACTGCAGGCAGAAGTGGTTTGCTTACAACTATTCTCGGTGCCGTGTACAACACAAAATATACTTGACAGCAAGTTATGTCCCCAAAAAAGTGAATGTCAAAGAGAAGGTGCTGAAAAGAAGAATGCCTTTAATAGGTTTTTCATTCATGAGAAGAATGTGTTGACAAGATTTGACAGTTCAATTGTATCAAAGTCTTCATGTGTTTCATATGTGTTTGGCTTTTAAAGAGCTTTTTAAAAATAGGAGCGTCTGACACTTTATTTGAACTCTGAAAATCTCTCTTTGTGTTTAACATGTCATCTTTTTAACCTGGCTTTTGAAGCTTTCCTTAAAGGAGAGGGAACAAAAAAAGGTCCATATGTTTACTATTTTAATGGGGAGACATTCAATATATTCTGTGTAAGTTTTTTTGGCTTTATTTATTTAAGATACTAAAATGCTGTGGTAGCTAATGCTAACTGTTCCTGGAGGCATAGACAATGACTGTTGTAGCAGGGTTTACAAGGGATTTTCAGCAGCTTCACTTAGCATACCATTTTCATAAAATATTTTTTAAGGTTTTGCGTGTTTACATTCGTTTGTGTTTTAAATGTGTAAGGCTTAGAGCTGAAGGCAGGTTGAATCCTGGATTATTGCTGGTGGGGCAAATGGTGGTGTTGCAGTTTTCCTGCAAACGGTGTGTTATATTCATTATACCTGAAGGATGTAGTCTTGTGCTTGGCGTCTCACAGAAAGCCATGAAGAGCTTCCCACTGTAAGATAAGTGAATAAATGGACAGAGCAATATAGAGAAGTGTTGTGTTAATATTGGTGGCGATGAAAAACAGTAGCAACTTGCCCGCTCATTCATCTTCAGGGAATGACGTCAACAGGTTCAGAGAGGAGTTGAATTGGTAGGAAAAGGTGTGAAGATTCTTGGTGTGCTTTTGGGCTAGTACAGCCTCTTTGAGGATTATCTGGGTGATGACCCTAGAGGAACTGGGAACCAAAAGAGACCTTGGAACTAGTTTCAATAAAAAACAATCTTTAGCATACTATGCACTGTCCCCTCTCGTGTTGTCTATCTACGCTTCTTATTTATTCCTAATATTAACTTCTTACTGTGTAGGCACAGCTCCTCATCTAAAGGAGTTTGTAACTTGGGCTGTGTTGAATATTCGACAGAAATATACATTGTTTCCTGTGATGCAGCTGAAAGCAGCAACAGACCCGATGTGTCACTCATACAGTAATCTGATTTGATTCTGAACACTCAGTATATAACAGAGATGAGTTGCAAAAGGCTTTATTTTTCCCTGTAGCTGAAGCACGTATCCCCCAGACAGTGGGACAGTTATTTTAGATGAGTTACTGCTTCATCTGAACCGAGACAATATATTACCTTAAAGTTTTCTTAAACAACATAGATCAAAGCATTAAAGCTTCTCCAGAGGATCGCAGCCATTAAAGACTTTTACTTTTTGCTGGAGGAAGCAGGCCTTACTAGTTCAATAGTTTCCTGTCAGGCTGCATTTGCTGCTTCTGGTGTTCTGGGACGTGTTTCAAAAGAGGACAATGCTGTGAAAAGTTCTTGGTTTTCAAAGTGTCAGCTGAGGTCAAGATCCTTTGAAACTTTTATTCCTGTGGGAAGCAGGGCACTGTTAGGAAAAGCAAAGTTGGAGTTATGGGGGTCTTGTACATTTCAGAACAACTTTCAGAAACTTTACCTGGAGCATTGTCATGTCATATCTTAAAGGATAACAGATTTCTACTGGCATGCAGAGCATTCAGCTGGCATTCAGAATGCTCTCCCTTTTAAATGGACAGGAATTATACGATGCCCTCTTGCCCTCTTATTTACAGTTGATTATGGAAACTGAGAAATGCAGCATCTCCATGAAGATGGCTTCTTCAGAGGATGTGAACGAGGTGCTGGCACACATTGGGACCTGCCTCAGGAAGATATTCCCTGGACTCTCCCCAGTGTAAGTGTCTTTTAGGGCACCTCTTGTGGCAATGGATTTTGTGGAAAGGGTGACAAGCCACCACTTTTTTGTCCACTGGTTTCCCCACTCTGACCTCAGAAACGCACTGAGGGTATGAGAAACACCTTGAGGCAAGCACTAAGCTTTTATGCAGGTAAGTGACAGAACCAGGAGGCAGAGCAGAGCACAGGTAGGCTATGCATGCTCTGTAGGGTCAAAAGAGCCTTCATTTTGAAGGGCAATGCAGGTATTTGGAATCTTGTTTTCATTTTACTTTATTGCCTGTCCAACCTCAGGTATGGCTTAGATTCTGGCTTTTTGTTGTAATTTACTCCTTTCCCCATAAACAGCTGTGATATTCAGTAGGGGTTTTTTTGTTTTGTTTTGTTTTCCCCAGAAGTAAAATCTGAGTTGGGAGATGAGGGAAAAGTTCTGTTTACTTTCAGTGTTTGTGAAATGATGCACATAATTGGGAGCCTTGTTCTTCAAAACTGAGCCCTGGGCAGTCTTGTCACATACTTTCCATGGTGTAACTGGCTCCTTGGATCATACATCTCCTTCTCTAGCTTTTTTTGCTCTGCTTCTTTATGCGTTGTTCTTGTCTTTGGGTTTTTAGTTTTTTTCTTGTATCTGTGCCTCTGAATTTTATCGTCTTGCAGGAACAGTCAGTAGTTTTTACTTGTTTTATTTTATTTCTTCTCTCTGTCCCTGCCTCATCTTCATCACTTTCTACCAGATCATGCAGCTCTACTATTACTCTCTTCAGCTCCTGGTTTTCAGCACTATTAGAGAAAATGGACTGTGCAAAAAATTTTTTCAGGACAAAGTGAGCTTTTGTAACAGACATTAGATGTGAACAGTCAGGCTAATTTTACATGTTTTATTTTGGCTGCATCTCTGTATTATTCACCTTTCCTGTAGGTGGAGTAAGAAATCAAGTTCATGAACACTGGCTGGCAGTTTCTTTTTTTTACTTCCAGTTTATCTCTGTAGCATTATTATTAACTGCTTTGATGGAGATCAAGCTCTCCCTTCAAAAAGCACACATATAAGTGAATATTTGTGAGGGGGTTTGCCATAAAAGTAATAATGTGAGAAATGTAGGCAAAAAGAGAAGAGTGAAAAGGACTGCAAGGCTGTGCGTGTTTGTCTGGGCATCTGTGAAGGCCTTGAGACCTAAACATGTTTTCTCTGGGCTTTCTTGAGAACATTACTCGAGCATTTGGTGTAGCTGTATGGAAAGCTTGGTTCCTGGAAAAGAAACCATTTTTCTTGCTCTCCTCTCAGATGGCATTACTTTCCAAAATGAAGACATTGAAATTATGCAGAGCATGTAAGACTAGAACAAGGAAAAAGGGGGAAAGAGGTTTCTCCCATTAATATCTTTTATTATTTCTTTCCCTCTGTTTTATGGAATTCTGCAGTCTATGAGGCCGTCCTGTCATTCAGAAAAGCAGATAGTATAATTTCTTAAAAGATAGGAAGGGATTGTGTTTTTGTTTAGAGGAGGAAGAATACTACCAAATTACAAAGATTGTAGCTGGGTATCTAGAGTGCAGCCTAGAGGCCACATGTAGTTACTCAGCATGCTCTGTGGCTCTTTGAATAAAAGCACTGTATAAACAGCAGTAGTTTTAGAGTAACATGTAATACCCTTGTCTCTCCCCTATTTTGGGAATCCTTGTGTTAGTTGAGTGTCAGAATTCTCCTTAGCTTGGGTGATCCTGTCATAGAAAAGGGCTCAGTTGCTCCTGTAATCACAGGCTTAATCATTAGAAAGAAAGAAGAGACAGATAAATGTTACTCCTGCTGGTTGGCCTCATGATGTGTGTGACTTTCAGGCAGAGCAGTGATTTGTATTAGAAATGGTAATTCTTCCTATATGCTTATTTAAAATTGTACTTGAAATAAAGAAGATTTATTGATTTAAAAATACTTTCAAAGTAATGAATGATTTTCTTCTCCCCCTTTTTGCATCTAGGAGGATTCTGAAAAAAGTAACTATGGAGCCTTCAGAAAGACTGGCTAATCTCCAGGCCCTGTGGGACAGCCAGACAGTGGCAGAACTTGGACCTTGTGGTGAGAATGAATTTAAAGGCTCAAATATAAAAAGGCTGGAATTGCAGTGTCAGGAAGTTTAATTCTATTTCTGGCAGAAGCTTGTAAAGGTGTAATTAGTTTTAAGGTGTAATTAGTGCGGAGCAGACTTCTGATTGGTAGCTGAAGGCACTATTTTAAGCTTTCTTGCAACCTGCTGGGCAATGATAGGATAGTCTCAGTTTCTTTCAGCAGCACAATGGACAGCCTTCTGAGAGGAAAAGAGAGTGAGTTTTGAAAGACTGGATCTTTAAGTATAAGTATTAAAGTATGCTTTTAGATGTTTGTTTGTTTGCTTGTTTTACTATTATGTTAAATTGCTCTCTTGGGTTGCTTTTAGGAGGCTTTTCACAGATGTATGCCTGTGTTTGTGATTGGCTTGGGTTTCCCTACAGAGAAGAAGTACAATGGGTAAGTACGTGTCTTATTCTGGAGCTCTTTTCAGTTAACTGTGCAACTGATGAAAGACCAAGTAAATCACAGTACTTGGAAAAAAAACCCAATAATTCTGTAAAGATGTATTTGGTTATGTATTTTTAACAGGATGTCGATACAATTTATCTGACACAAGATACCAGAGAGTTGAATTTGCAAGACTTCAGTCACCTTGACCACAGGTAAACAATATGCAGTAATCATGCTAATACTTTGCAAAATTTCCTTGTTTCCCCCTCACAGTACAGTGCGCCTGCCCTTGCTGAAGTGGGACGGTCTTTTAACTGTTACTTGAATGTGTAGACCTCTGAAATGACCATCTGTAGTGTTTTTAGTTTTCAGCACAAAGCTACTGTTTTTGCACAAAAGCCCCGTGGAGAGCACATTTCACTGAGGAGCCTGAGAAGATATATTTTGCTATTGGAAGCACTCCAAAAAGTTAGCAGATAGATACTTTTACTGTGATGTCGGATATAAGAGCTCAAATTCAGCAGAGAAAACATGCGACTACATCTGGTGGGCAAAGAAAAAAAGGAAATTATGCAGTCTTGTGCAGAATGTTTTTCTCATGGTGTACACAGTAAAGGAAATTATTTTTGTCAGCAAGTCAATAGAAGGTTTAAGTTGTTCAACTGAATCCCAGCCAGTAGTTTCTCCACTTGCAATAGATGCTATCAAAAAATGTGTACGTACTTCCAGAAAGGAACTAATTGAGGGTAATTTTACTATGAGATGCTGAAACTTAGCTAAGTGTTGTATTTGGTTTACTGAATTTAGCTGGCTGAGAAAAATGGATTCTAAGAAAGTTGAATCTGAAGATACTTAAGTAGGAGGAAATGGGAGGAAGTCTTAACTAAAACCCATCATTATACAAGGAAAATGACGAATTTAAGAAACTGTAAATAAAATAGAGAAAGCATATTTTTCTTTGGGAAAACCCAGTGGAAGAAGAATTAAGAGTTTGTCAGAGGTACGATGTTAAAATATTGTAACAGGAAGGCTGCACCTGGAGGTAGGTAAATAAGAGTATTTTGCTGTCTAGTATGTAAACTTGCAACAAACCCCGCTCAAATACTTAGCCAGGTTCTGTGATGGGTTTTCACAGTCTGCACTGAATCCCATTGCAAAGTTACTAAGTTGTACCTGTGTTGGCTAATTCAGAAGTAAGTCGAACAAGACTGACTTCTCACGTAAGGGGCTGCAACTGGTGCATGATGGATGTAGCCAAAGACTGTTTGGTTGGCTTAGCCTTGCTGAGAGAAGATAAGGAAAGGAATACTATTCAGCACAAGAAAATGTGGGACAAGAACGTAAGAATGCTTTAAACATATTGCAAGGTGGAAGTGCTGAGAAAGACCATGGGGCATTATTGAGAAAGTGACTTACAGATACCCAGCTTTGATAGAAATTACATGTTTGAAAAATTTATTGAAGGGTGAAAAATATTACTTAGTATGAAAAAGTAGATAGAAGTAGTATTTTAAGTATTTAGAATATCTCAGCTGGTTCAAATGAGTTGGCTTTCAGAAAACGGAATAATGTGTTTCTTGCTTCACAGAGCTTTTCATTGAAGTATTCCTTACAAAATTGACATTACTGAGGAAATATATTTGTGTTGTTAATAAAAGTCTTTTAATAAAAAAGTCCCATGATTGTATAAGTCCAAAGATTCAAAACAATTTTGGAGCCATTTACATGCCATGGAATCCATCTTGTGATGACAGTTTCTACATGTTGAGGACTGAACTAAGAAAAAGGTTTTGGATTGAAATTTTAAGAAAACTAAATTTTTTAGGAAGCTAAAACCTTATGATATTCATTAAAAATACGAATTTGCATCTGAGATGCCAGTCAATTCAAGAATGTGTGTGAGTGTTTTGTCATATATTTAGCATGGTGAGAGTACTATAAATTAACAATATGCCATCATGCTTTGAATTTTGACAGACTGTTGTATGTCTTGTCCACCTACTTTTTGGGATTGCTAAAGCTATACACTTCATGTTGTGGAGTAGCTCTGAAGCAAGGTAGGATGGGTACACAGGTTCTCTAGATACAGGGGCTATGCGTTGCAAAAATAAACTATTTGTGTTTTTCCTAGTAAAGCATTTCTGTTAGAGGTCAACATAAGTTGGCATGAATTATAGATGAATTTAAGTTCCCAGAGTGTCTGACACTTAGAGTGCATAGCATGGCTTGCCACATGGGAACGTGACTTCTGAGGTTTTATCTGAATTTATGTTGTGCTGTGAACCATATAATTGTTAAACAACAAAAAAAAGACTCAAAGTGAACAGGGCTTATTTAACTCAGTAATTTTCATCTGTGTAGCATACGTTTTAGCATATTTGGACATTCAAAAAATGATCAGAAAAGCATGATTGGTTAGACATTTTTTCCTTTTCCCTGGTTAGATTTCTTGCCATCTTAAATACACTGGGGGACAGAGTTGTTGAAAAAACGTGAAGGCATTAATGAAGTTTGAATGTTGCTGAAGCTTGGAGAGATTTTCTGCGTTCCAGAAGAACAGAATCTGTTTCCACTTTAAGATGGCACAGATTTACATTTTGGAAATCTTAATTTATTCTGGATGGTAGTTTAGTAAACAAACTAATAAATATAAGCAACTAAATATAACTCAATGAGGGAAAGTTATGAGAAGGCCCTGCTTTTGGAAATGGTTGTTAGTGTTCTTTCATAGTATATTGCAAAAGAATTCAGATCATTGTTAGTACCACATCTAGAACTTAATGGAATAAAGTGAATAAAGCAGTATACAATTTTGAACAGGAAAACTCAGTAACAAGTGCAATGAGATTAGGCAAGCTCAAAGCAAGAGAAGGAATGGGGTAAATTCCTAAAGGACCCTCACTGGTCAGAAACACCTTCAAAAATTTGAACAAAATAGTAAATAAAGGCTAAACTATATATTTTCTCCTTAAAATCAGGTGGTGGAATCTGACAAAGTGAAATTTCTAGAAAGTAAGGCTACTACGGAATGGGCATAGGTTCCACTGTCTTCAGGCACATGGAGAGGGAGGGGGGGTGAGGGGTTAGCAGTTGGTGGTACTGAGTTGTGCCAGTATCTGTGCTTCTCTAGGGTTTGAACAAACAGGCCTTGAATACTGCAGAAGGCTAAACTATTTAAAGATGAGAATTTGCAAATCAGCTGGGTTGATTTGTTTTAAAATATTCCTGTCTTGCTGCAGCAGCGTTTCTTTAACTTCTTGAAAGTCTTCCTGCTAACTCTCAGCATCCCCTGTCCTTCAGCCATTTCCGTCAGGGGCCTGGGAAGGACAGAAGGGGATGGCCTCTGGCAAGTTCTCCTGCCCAGAAGGTACTGAGCTCTTGCCAGCCCTCCAGGCTGGCTTACCAGCTCCCTGGTGGTGTAAATGCTTGCAGCCAGTGATCCCCAATCATTGTCCCTCTGTTCCTTTGGAGGAACTGGTGCTGCTGCTGGAATACATCTGCTGGTGGTGTCTTCTGCCTCTTTTCGAGAGTGGTGGTCCACAGCGTGAACTGCTCTGCCCCACCAGTGTGATGGTGGTACTGTCAGCCTGTCCAATGTCTGCAGCCTGCAGCGTTCACCACCAGCTGTAAGCAGGATGGTTATCATTGGGTGGATAAACCAAAATTAGACCTGAAAAAAACCAACTCTTACGTTCATTTCACTTCCAAGGCAAAGGCACTGGCAAGAGGGACATCAAAGCTGCTAATTCATTACCTTCTTACCGACCGCTCCAGGGGAAGGCAAAGGAGGAACAAACCTCTATGTGGACGTTCCTTACTCCCTAGCAAGGTTCTTGCCTGCCCAGCCTGAGGAAAATACCTCTGGGTTGTTTTTTTCCTGCCCTAACATTTCACTAGTCAGTTTCTGCTTTACATGGAGATAAAGTGTGTGTGTAGGAGGAAAACAATGTGGTGGATGGAAATAAATCTGTACACTTCATGAAGCTGATAAGACTCTACTGTGCCAGTGGAAATGAATTCACCATGAGACTTGATGTGTGCTGTGAACAAGATGGAAAACAGGCTTAGTCCTTGAAGGGCACCGCACACTAGTTCCTCTGCAGAAGTGTGAAAACGATCTATTTGCATGAGCTTCACAGTTGGTGGGCTACAGTCTTTTGCTGCAAAATGCTGCACCTTTTTACCGTTACCTTAGTGATGGGCTTGTACTTCCAAATCTAGCAACTGCAGCTCCCAATATAGCCTGCTGAAGACTTATCCATGTGATGTCGCCTTGTGTCCTGGCTTTCCTACATGTTTAACAACCATCCTGAAGCATCTAAATGTTCGTGGAGGAATAGTGAAGGAGAAGAAGGAGGAGAAGGAGATGTGAGAAGGGTGCTGCTTGTTTAGTGCAGAGCCGTGCCTACCTGCATATGTCCTGAAAGAAAAGCTGGGAGGGGTGGGACTAGCTTGTAAAAAAACAATACTTTTACATTTCTCCCTGCAAAAATGGAGGCTTGGATGGCACTATTTTGCTGGTTGGATAACTTCATGTATGTTAGAGCTCTTCTATAAAAACAAGGGGTTTCTAAGTAAAGTCCAAGTGTAGATGTATATATGTATTTAACATGTTGTGTCAAAGAGATCCAAGCGCTGTGCTGCTAAATCATATGCTAATGCTTGATGGATGATTCTGCTGGGGGATAGTGTATAGACATGACATTTATCAACGTCTGTTATTGGAGGAACTCAGCAGAGGGAGAGCAGATCACATTAAGAGGCTTGGAATGAAGAAAATGGGAATAATTTAGAATTTCATTTGTGAAATCCCTTTTACAATTAAGGAGGTTTTGTGCTGCAAGTCACATTATTCTTTTGCAGGTCTCCTGCTTCCTGGGGGAATTTAACTATAGTGATGAGACAAGGAGGTGTTCTCTGAAAGCATTCAATCATGGATTTATATTAAATCATCAGACTGCCAAAAAGCTTTTTAGTGTCATGCTCAATTATAATTAGAGGTGATTAAGAAGCTTAAATATGTCACAGGCTGAAGAAAAAGTAATGCTAAAAGTAGGAATGGCAGTCCAGACAAATTCTGGGTTTAAAAATTCATGCTAGAATGGATGTCAGTGGGCCAGTCAAAAATTTGTATTAAAATACAAGAAAGACACACAGCTACTGGTGATGCTCATTTTTTTAGAGTGCAGAACTTTCTGTAATGGGGATGGTAGGCAATTAGCAATGCAAAAGCATGGGGAATTAGATATGGAAGAACACTTAAGAGATTGCTTCAAATGACCAAAGCCGACAGTTATATGAAATGTGTGTAAAAGTGTTTTTCTTTTTCTAGAGACTTAATACCTATAGTTGCTGCTCTGGAGTATAATCAGTGGTTTACAAAGCTGTCCTCCAAGGATCTGAAATTAGTAAGTAATAAATTGAAATGGTATACGTGCTCCTACCAGGCTGTACTGTGTTTTAGAGAATGCTATTACATTTTTCAATATGAACTTTTTTAGGCAAGTACAACTGGGCAGTCTACTGAAGTTCCACCACCCCCCCCGGCCTTAATCATATCAGGAAAATATAAACTGTTGGATAGTTAATTCGTGCTATAGAAACACTGCTGAGAGTCAGGTCTTGACAAAATTTCAAGTGAATAAAGTTTGAAAACTTTGTTGGGCAATAGCAGTAGCCCATAAAACTACTTTGTGAGGTGTTACTAGCTCCCTCAAACTATATTGGGTGACTAAATAGAAAACTAACTCTAAAGCAGCCAGAAATCTCAGTTGCTTTCTGGAGCTGGAAAGAAAATATCAGGATTCTGTTTTTTTTTCTCACATATGAAGCAGGTTTTTCCTCTTAATTTTCATTGCAAGTTGAGGAATTTTTCTCCCAGTTGTCTGAAATAGTACGTAGTAACCCTGTGTGGTAATAAGTATGGAGTGATGTGTGACATTGATACTTTTCTACATCAGTTTTTCCTTCTGAAAAGTAAAAAGGGGGCAAATTAAACGAGTTGGGCTACTGAAGAAAGGACCAAGAAAATAAGCAATTAGCTGACTTTTTAAAGATATCAGAATATACTGTTTCTTCTAGACTTGAAAGTTTATAGTCACAGGTGGAGTTAGTGGTGTGAAAAATTGCTTTCACACTTACATCCAGAAACTTTTGTCCTTAAAAATGAAGGTCAAGTCTCATCTTTTTTAAATTGATGTAGTTTTATTGATCTGAAAATGTACTTATGAAAATTCAGAAGAAACTACCTTATGTGGTTCTTGGCAGAAGAGTAGGCAAAAAACTTTTCTTTCATGCTGGGAATATTTTTAATCCTGTTGTAGTTTGTTGTTAAAATAGCCATTGTTAAAACGTAGAATGCAATTAATCAGTTTCTGCCTCAATGAAATGAGATAGTTTGCTTAGTTGGAAGATGGGCTGGTGTAGTTTGCTTAGAACAAGAACTGGCCGTATTATCTGTCTGAGATGTATTTTTGTGGAAGTTTTTTGAAATTCTTAGCAAATTTTCTGTGGAAAACAAACTCTGTCAACCTTCAAAATACATCAATTCCTTAAAAAACACAATCGAAATAAAAAAAAAAATAATCTTACATTCCCTTTTCAGTCAAAAACACCAAGAAAACATAATTTGTTGTTCAATAAATCTGTGCCATAGGAACACTGCTGAGGGTCAGTATGAGGTCAGACATATCTGGAGGCCATTGAATGCTTTGCTTCATGAGTCCCTGACATTGTGTTTGATAGATGGTATCCATAGTGTTTTTATAGTATATGCATGAAATTTTCCACTTGCAATCACACTGCTGTGGAAGCATTGTGGTAATACTCTGAATTATTGAAATATGGAAAGCAAGAACAGAATTGGGAAGATGGCTGAGTTGACAGTCTTTAGAAAAAATTGTCACCATTACTGTGTAAAGAATTAATAAGATTTTGTGTGTGTGGTAGATCAGGTGGTTTGGTTTTTTTTCTTAGGAGTTTCAATTAGTTTAAAATGTAAAAAATCCTAGAAAATGTCAGACTGTCATTAGAGACACAAATATTGCAGGTACGAATGTTGCATTGTTTTTAAAGGCAGATAACAGTAGTTTCAGCACTTTGTAATCGTGATGGAAATTCAGCTTTGGATTTCACATGAACGTTGGTCATTGCATGCTGTGACCAAAAAAAAAACAAAGGCAAATCCAGAAGCGAAATAAAAGATTATAATAAAAGGTGATGAGATACAGAGTTCACTGTATGGCTTTTGAATCATTAAGGTTTTATCTCTCTATTTGAATGAGCAAAGCAAACTCTTTTGTTATCATGTTTTGTTCACGGTACTTGCAAATGTCCACGCAAATTCTAGAATCCAACAACAGTTAAATCATGAGATGGGATTTACTTCTGTGTAAGCTGGGAGAATTCATACTGAAATACACTGACCCTTAAGCCCTAGTCCTTAGGAGTCTTTGGAGGACCTGTAGCTAGAGTGCTTTTGCTCTGGGGGTTTTCTTGGTTTTCTTTGTCTTCCTTATAACATCTTCCTGGTCAGGCTTTATTCTCCTTTGCACTAGTTGTCACATACTTCTGAAGGATTAGCATGCATATGAACAAGATTTCTTTAAAAATTAAGTGAGCATTTTTTCTGAATCATAGGGTTTGGGTTTTTTATTATCATTATAAAAATTCTGCCCCCAATGATTAGGTGGCCAGCTTCATAAATGACTTGCTTTTAGTCTGCCTCTCGCTTCCCTAAGTCTTTTCCAGAAGTTCTCTGTTGCCATCTGACTCTCTCTCTGGGATGTTCCTGCTATTCTTACTTACTGTTTATGTATGACAAAAAGCTCATCATGGCCTGGATCCCATTACGATGTACAGCTTATAACTCAATAACCGTCTGCTCCATGTTTGTGTTCTTTAACACTGTTCTGTCTTTTCTGTGGCAGTCCACTGATGTCTGTGAGCAGATACTGCGGGTGGTGAGTAGGTCCAATCGATTGGAAGAGCTGGTATTAGAGAATGCCGGGCTTAGAACGTAAGTAATTCCTTTGAAATGTTGCATTAGTTGCTGCTTACTCCCAGCAAAAAGGATGCGTGATGTGTGTTAACCAGAATAAGCATTACAAAAACTTATGCTCATTGTCTGCCTTGTCTGAGGAGCCTGTAGTCACAAGCTTTTTATCAGATTTTCCAGAGGTTCCTTGTGTCCAAGAAATCCCTTTAAACTGATTTTTTTTTTTTAAGAATCTGCCTGGAGAGTTGGGTTAAGTGGAGCAAAATGGATTGGATAAGAGCATAAACCCTAAATCAACTTACACTGTTCCTATCCAAATAGAGTTGCCAACAGAAGTATGAACTCTTTTTATTATTTAAAAAACAGTGTTTGAGGTTTTGTTAAAAAAGCGTACTATTCCATCTTGCATAACAGATTATTGTTTCATACCCAAGAGAGCTGTCTTTATCTTACTGTGGATTGCAGTCTGCTCAAATATAACAGGACTTCCACATTAACAGCTTTTTTAAAGAAGCAAAAAAGTAGATAATTAAGCTTAATGCCTTGCTGTAGCCTTAAAAGAAAGGTACATAGAGATAAGCCATAGAATTTAATCCTTGCATATGTTTTAAATACAGCAAGTTGTAGTTACTAGGTATTTGGATTTTTTCCCCATCACAGGAAATAGAAGCAAAGTTCAAGTTCAAACTAGCCCAGTTGGAAGTATTTGTAGCTTGTTTAAGTGTTAGAATAGTGTCCAAGACCATGTAGACAAGATAAATTCTAGTGCTGATGAAATGTTAAAAGCAATGGAAAGGTAGGAGAAGCAGAACACTATACTGAATTACAAATAAAGAAGGGAAACAGGCACAGGGCAAATTTTTGGTGTGCTTTACATTGTCTCCTCTTTCATTGTTTGGGTCATTTTCCCCTTATTTTAAAAAGGGTTTTGCATCAAAATACCTTTAGAAGAATGTTGCCTAAATGACAGAGTAAATTTGAAGTGGAATTTGGAATTACACCCAAGCTTTATGATTGCTAGTGTACTGCCTTTAATAGCTGTCATGCAGACATAAGCAACTGATTTTAATCTTGTTTTTCTTGCATTATGTGCCATGAAATCCAGTGATAATTAATAGTACTGAAAGATACATTGACTACCTTTGCACGTTGCCTACCTTAACTTATCACAATTGGATTAACTGGTCTCAGTTTTAACAGGACGTGACAGATAATCAGCCTGTGACTTTGGTTTTCATGTCTCCGTCTACATGCACAGTGTTTGGCATTTTGCCTTGGTGTGTATCTGCTCTGATCAGCATTGTCTGTCTGGTTTTGTCAAGGACATATTTGTCAGTTTGGCCATTTATCATATCTGCTTCCTAGGAGGAAATCCTGTTGTTACTGGGTATCTTCCTTGACATAGCTTACAGACCAGCCATTTTTAATGAGCTGTGACAGACTGGTGGACCAGGGTTAAGAAAGTGCTACCAAGAGCCATGCTTTTAGAAATACCGTAGCAGCTGCAAGAGCATATTTCTTCCTGCAGCAGACTCAGTTTAAAACGATTTCATTCTTTTCTACCTCCAGCTACTCATTTCTGTGATTTGGTTTGGGCCATGGCCCCATAAACACTTGTCATCCTCCCAGCTGATGAGACAGCAAACTATCGTGAAGTAGTAGTCGTAAGGACCCAGAACTAGGGAATTATGGACTTGCTATTGGTGAAAACAGGTTGTCAAGTGAAACTCCCTGTCTGATAAGATTTGTGCCAGTTTAGGTCCTCTTGAAAATTCCCATTGCTATTTCTTTAAGAGACCTAAAGGATGCAGCCTAGATTATATTGGATGGCTTTGACACATACAGCAAACCCTAACGTTTTGGCAAGTGTGTTAACTGAGGTAGGTGATACCCAGATTTCAAGGAAAGGAGAAGATTTAAGGATCACCCAAATAAAGGAACTTGAAAAGAGAGTTACATCCCTGAGGTGTTTTAGAGAAATGGGGGAATGTGTGATAACCAGAATATTCATTTCCATGAAAATTCAAGAAGGGTTCTTCAGTCTGCAAAAGCCTGTTTGCAGGAGGCGGTGAAAATGAGAGGCGGTGCACAGAATGTCCCTACTGCCTTCTGCACAGGCCTCCGCAGCCCTGTTCCAAAGGGAACGGCTGGCTGTGACAGAGAGAGAGCAATAGAGGTATCTGCTGCTGGTACCTGGAGGGCCTTTGATGTTGCATCTCATCTGCCCGTGCTGGGTGGGCTCTGAATATTCTTAGACCTAACTGTGTTAGTTCCTCCCACGCACGTCCTCTTTGTCTTACAGGGATGTTGTCTTGACAGATCTTGAGGAATTGTTTTGTTTGTCAGAGATTTTCAAATCTGTGCTATTCTTACCCTTGGTGAAATAATCCTTACTCTGCCATATAAGTAGTTACAGTGGGTCTTTTTTGGGCTTTACCTCCAAGCTGGAATGTCCCCAGTTCAGGCAAGTGTGGCTGTGCAATGCATGCAGAGCGAGTTTGGTGCTTTATAGAAAGTGTCAAGCTTATGTTGCATGCTCTGTGGTTGAAGTGTGAAGCCAAAAAAAGGAATAAATTTTAGGACTTGAAACAAAGAGCAGACGAAGGAGGGGAAGGGATGTCACCCAGATGCCTCCATTTATGGTAGAGGCTACACAGGGAGTGGGGAAGTTGTGTCAGGTTTTTTTTACCAAAGTGAGCCTAGGAGCACCATGTGCCCTACATAGGTAATCCAGTGATCTCTGGTGGTAGTGCCTATGCTAAATAGTTCACACACACCCCAGTTGTCCGAAAAGTTCTAGTAATCCTGCCTATACTGGTGGCAAAAGCTGGAGCAGAGTTTGTAAACAAGCCTGGAGGTGGAGGCAGAACACTGTAATGACAGGAATCCTTTAGGGATAAAGGAAGAGGACGAAACTCCCCATGAAGAAAGGTGTTTTGTTTGTTTTTGAACTCAAAACCTCATTCCTCTTGGCTGCACAAAAGGAGCTTGATTTAAGTGCCTAAGCACAGGCATCTAGTGCCATTTGAAATACTGGAGGGTATCCACAGAGTGTTGGCAAATGTAACCGAGGACCTACACGAGATATGTAGTCTTCTGCAGCAGCAGCTGGTAGCAAAGCAGGATACCCTGAGGCCTGTCAGGTGGCACAGATTCAAGCCCAAAATTTCTTTTTGTTCAGCGTTTGTTTTCACATGCTGCTTTTATCTTAGGAAGAGGATATGCATTTCCTAAAGGCAGCTCATCATCATGCATTTGCAGCACTGGAACCTGTTCTACCTCCAGGAATCCATCTAAGGAAATGAAGTTTCAAAGGGAAACTAAACTTCCCTGGAACATGTCTGTACTCCAGTACACCGTGAAACAACAGATAATGAAAAGCTATTGAGAATAATGCTGTCCAGTTTCCACTCTTTTCTGGAGACTAGAAGAGGATGCTACCTCCTTTGCTATGCTCAGCACACAGGCTGATCACTCTTACGGTAGGCAGGATCTGTCTTGAGGAAAACAGACATTGTTAATTAGCAGTCTTCTAGCAATGTAGCTGGCAGTTCTCTGCCACTGGCCTACAGGAGGTAAGATACTGTACTTCAAGGCAGAGAGATAAAGGAGCTTTGTGAAGGAAGATCAAGGGATGTTTTTGATTTCTATCTCAGGATCTCACTTAGGTGAATAAGAACATTGAAATTATAGCCTTACTTTAACAAAAGCACACCGTAGGGCTGGTCCCTTAATACATGAAAACTTCCCAGTAGGTACAGGGACAGAGGATTTGTCTTAAAGTTGGTACCAGCTGACAACTTTGTGACAATTCAAGGAACATGTCTCCACCTGAGTTGACTGTGTGGTCATGTAGGACAACCCAATCTGGCTTTGAACTTAGGGCTGTGGGTGGTGGTAGGTGGTGGCAGTCCAGCTGCAGCAAAAGGCTCTGAGATGGGGCAGCATTCCCTTGCCTCTCAACGTGGATTTGAATAGAGGTAGGTCATTATACTACAGCTACATACCTTAGTTCATTAAAGTGAGTTCAAAGCTATCTGTGCTATCTGGCCTGGCTGTTGTGAGCATTGTAGAACTGATATACCACTGTCTCTCTTGGGACACGTTGCTAGAACTGTAGTCAGCCAGGTATGTTCTTTGATGCTTCTCACTGTAAAAAGAAGCAAGTAAAGACCAGTTCATCAGTGTGCTGCTCTTCTTTGAGAGCATTATTCCTGCTGTTTTGCAAGGTCAGACATACTCCTGGTTTGTTGACCTTCTGGGTATGCTGCAAAACCCATCTGTTTGAGTGACTGTTGGTAGAGAGCTACTGCAGGTGAGGGGGTTGGCTTGCGAGCGAAGGAGGTAGTGTTACACACGTTGATGTCTATATCCCACCCATGCATGGTGTGGAGGAGATGGGAGATGTGCTTGAGTTTTAAGTTATTCTGTGTAAATCCCATTTTATATCCAGTTCTTTATCAAAAGCAGTTTGAGCTTTGATTGAGTTCCTTTCAGTCTCTTAGGCTACAGAATAAATAAATTATAAAATACCTTGCTTTGAAAGATAGCAAATTAGCCAGATAAGCATTGTTTAAAACTGTGAAGAATCAGTTACTGCTCTGTGGTATGATAGGCCACTTCTATCTAGTAATCCCTTGACATTTTTAAGCCTCTGAATGTGCTGTTGATACAAGAGATAACAGGAGTCTTTCTTCCTTCTCTTCTTTTCCTGCAGAGATTTTGCACAGAAACTAGCCAGTGCCCTAGCCCATAATCCCAACTCAGGACTCCATACGATCAACCTTGCTAGCAATCCACTTGAAGACAGAGGTACTGTAACATTGATATTCTTCTCTTTCTACAAATGTAATAGGAGGATTTACTGCTGCTCCGTTCAGCTTTGCCTGAATAATAGGTTATTGTTCTGTGTATAAAGCTATTGTAAATATCTGCTGTTCACAAATGACTGAAAATCACTATTCTTTTTGATTTATATGTATCCATTAGCTTGCTGAGAAATATTTAAATGCCTTCAACCAACCAAAGATTTCATTAGATATCATTACATTTTCATAGGGGTTTCTTTTGAAGTAAGATAGAACACAGTGACTGTTTAGGACTAGAGAGTAAATAAAATGGTGGGTATTTTCAAAGGCAATATAATGACTTGAAAGATGAAGCATGAGGCAACACTGTTGCTTGGATTATATTTTCCGGATGGTTTTGTGTTTTTATTTCAGCCATAATTCCATACTTCTTTCTAGTATTGAAACTATTCCTTTTTTCAGCTTTGTGCTAGGCCGTAGTGTTGCCAGTACTTGGCAACGTTCAATAATGCTGGCATAGCTGGCATCCTTATGGAGCAAAGCGCTATTGACTCCACAAGGTGGAAAATCAAGCTGAACAGCTCAGCTCTTCTCAGAATAGGCACCGCTAGGCATGATTTCTGTATGTATCAAGTCAAGTCATTCCCCTCCCTTGTCTACTCTCTTTTCACCTAAGAGGCATTTATTTTTAAAATAAGGTTACATTCTTTCAGTCTGAAGTTGACCCTTCAGCGCTGCCCCTGTGAGATTTCCATTTGCTTCACTTAATGCATTCCAGGCACACAGTGTTCTGGGATCAGACTATCTTGTGCTCCTGTTGGGACAGAAGAAAAATAAGAATTTTATACAGTGGACCTTTTCTTGTTTTATTTGGTTTGTTTTGGGGAAAATTTCCAGTCTCTTTGCTGTGATGATTCAAAATGAAAAAACTTGTTCATTTTGATTACAACCTGACTGACTCAGAATGTTGTTAACACAGGGTTTTGTATGTGTCTCAACTTTCTTGCTGGTTCAGTGAGGAAAAAAAGATGGGAAGGGGTTTTTTTCCTTTCCTCTTTGTATCTCTCTTCCTTTTGACTAGAAACAAGTATGAAAATATTTTCAGTTTTGACCTCTTCAGAGTAGTTTTTTATTTAAAATTGTTCACATGAATTGCTTTAACTCTTCTGCTGATTACTGCTTGCCCTCCTGAGGAATCCATATCATGTGAAAGCCGGTGTTTTGCTGAAGAACATGATTATTACAACATGCCGTAGGCCTAACTGCATTGTACAAAAATTTCTGTTGTAAATTGGAAAAAGGCTGTTAGATTGTTGATTCCGCTTTTGAAAAGTGTATTTAGATTGTGTTATATGAAAGGGTTTTTTAAAAGGAACTCATTTTCATCTTGAAAGCAAAACAAATGACCAAAGCATTTGGTAGACATTCTACAGTGCAGGGGATTTTTTTTCTTTTCTTTTAACATATTGGTGTGGGTACTTTATTTGCAACAGACCTATAGATTCAAACCATTCTGCAGTATCCACACACAAGATATGAATGAAATGGAGAAACTACAACTTGGAGAAATTAGTAGGGTTTTTTCATTATCTTAGTGTCTCCTAACATGTGCAATTAAAATTTGACCCTTTCATTAGAGAATTAGATAAGTATCTAAGTTATAGGAGTACTTAAAGAGAAATTAACTATAATTGCATTGTGCAAATATTGCAGCTTTTCAGTTTAAGAAAGGTTTACGTGTCCTGTAATCTGATACTCACTGGGTGCAAGGTAGATTTTATTCTATTAAACTGAAGGGGCAGCAAGCATTTCACAAGTAAAAGCTGGCAAATGGAGATTCATGTAAACATACAAATTTTGGAAAATATCTCTTGAAAAATCACCTCTGCAGGAATTGGAAGTTCAACCAGATTATTTTGCTATTAAAAGGGAAATAACAGTTGTGTGAGTTATGGGGAAGAACATATTGTTGTGCCTTGTTTGAACAAAAACCCACCTTCAGCTATTATGTATTACTGAGTACCGATAAGTAAAGACATTATGTTATTACATTAATGGAACTGTCCGTATTTCAATAACATGGGAATTGTGTTTAGTTTAACTAAGGTGTAGGACCTGACTTTAGTTCAAATACAATGCAGTGTTTATATGAAGTGATTTACACTGAGACCAGTCTCTTAATTTGTGATTGGCTTCACTTTATGGTACTGTCAATATTTGTGAGACTAACAGCTGGAAAGTTTATTGTCAATCTTGGCTTTAAAATCTAGCCATGCTAAAGCGATGGCAGTTTTGCTTTTGCCTCTACTAGGATCAGCATTTAATCTCATTTTTTGTTAAAAATAATGCAAAACAAAATACTGAAGCCTAGAAATGCTCAAACTCAAAACTGTGTGCCTGGATCCAATTAAGTTTACTTCTGCCATTAGATCTCTCATCTCTGTTACGAGGTTAGCAAAAATAGGTGGCTTAAAGAGCATTCAAGGGCCTGAGTGACCAGAAGCCCTTTTTCTTTTCTGCACCTGCTTCATTTATCTTATAACTGGCTGGATCCTTAATGGCCAGTGTTAGTAAGATATTAAAATTGTTCAGCTTAGCTAGAGTGATAAGTGGTCTGTAGATTGTTAGCCAAAAGCAAAGATGGAGAGGTAAAATTATTTGCTGCACATCTTACTTAAAATGCTTCAGAACAAAAATTACATTTGTGATACCCTGACTGTACTCCTTTTTCTCCTCTTTTGCTAGCATAACTCTACCTTGATATTGAAAGTATGTACTGTGACTAAACCAACTTAACAAATGTGGATAATCAGTTACAGAGCATAAATTCTGAGACCAGCTTAAGACAGATTGAGCCTCCTACTTCAGAGGAGCTAAAAGATATATATTTTTTTAAATATTAGAGCTTTGAAAGAAAATCCTATTAACATGACTTGATTCATTCTTGCTGATAGTTGGTGAAGACATCCAGTTACCATTGTGTTTTATAATAACAGATGCCAAGGCATCATTGGTCTAGTATTTTGGCAGTATAAATAAAATACAGTATGTTGTTTTGAGCTGTGTGGACATTGCACCTATCACCAGCACACACAACATACTTTTACAGAGAGCATTAAAAAAACCAAAAAACCTCTACACCAGTATGTGCAAGGTAGCTGCTCTTTTATTATCAATGATAGGTAAAATATGATAAAAGCAGAGTAAACCTCTGTATTACATACTAGCAGACTGTTTCATGTCTGCATATGTGGAGAAGGGTATCAACTTTTTAATTTACTGTGTTTTGAAACAAGTAAAAGGCTTTACCCCCTTCTCTGCCCTTTTCTTACTGAGTGAGCTGCTGTAGAGGACTATATTTCACACCTCAGGTTAAGCCTGGAGTTTCTGTGTTGATTTATTCCTCTAATAAATATTTCATGGATTGGTTCCATTGTTATTTAGGATGTGACCTCTTAATCAAATTTCAATCTTTTGCTTAAATGGAGGGATTAAATTTATGGAGTGTGGAACTTGGATACACTGAGAAAGGACTATAATGAAAAGTGCTTTTTTTTTTTAGTTTTGGATTTGTGTTGATGTAATCCAGTCCATGTCAGCATCTTAATAGGTTTTTACTGTTTGGGATTGCAAGTGATTGTAACATTTCCAAGCCTGTGTCCTGGCTGGTAACCTGCAGGCTACTGTAAAGTAGTTAAGTGGCCGTTATGACTCAGTGGAGGTTTCAGACTTTACCTCAGAAAAAACGGGCAACGTTAGCTAACATGGGTGTCTCTATTGCCTCGACAACCCTTCCTTTTAAAAGAAAATGAAAATAGTCTGAAGTTTCACATGAAGTACCACTGTTGGGATTTATTTTGTGGTTGGTTTTTTTGGCTGAACCATAAAGCTTCCAGATTTCCCAAGTGCTGACTGTTTGACATGTAATATCTTCCTTTTGACTTCCCTTCTCAAAAGAATGCATGCATTATATAGTTTTTAAACTAATTAAGGTGGCTTACTGATCATTAACAGCAAAGTTCCCTGTCTGTTCATTGATTAGCAAAGAAGGGATCTTCACTATATCAGTCATTTCAAAGATTTATGGTCATAAAAAGACAGGGTGATTTTGGGCACACCCCCACAGTGACTGCAGTTCTTCCTGTAAGAGTGTTTGACCGTGGTGTGATTGCTGGGAAAACCTGAGATCACTCAGTCAACCTGAAAACATCCATTTTCTCTTTGCTCCTCCAACAGGTGTGTCATCTTTGAGCATCCAGTTCGCTAAACTTCCAAAGGGACTGAAACATTTGAATTTATCTAAAACCTCCTTGTCACCTAAAGGTATGTTTTATAAGCATGCCTGTTTTTCTGTTCTATAAGTTTCAAGCTTCCATCCTAATTATACCTTTTGATACCAGATTATAAAGTAATTAATTCTCTAATTGATTTACAAGTGTATTCTCAACAGTGCAGCTGCTTTTTTTGCAGCCCTTGGTTGGTGAACCATGGGCTGCGTTCTGTGTCCCCTTCACCGTTTTGAAAAACTCTTACTCGCCTCTGTAAGATTTGAGCCTGAACCTGTATTGTAAAAAAAGACTGAATTTAGAGTTGGTGTAAATGATATGTTTCGTATATGCTCCAAAGAGTTGTCTGAGCAAAAATCTGTAGGGAATTTTCCAAATGTTTTGCACACAATTATTTTATGAAACCAAGGGTTGTGACAGTGGCTGTGTAATGGTTTGCTCTGAGTAAAGACTTCTTTGTTTTATAATTTACAAACTTCTGATTTGATATTGTAATTGAAATGTATGTATATTTTAAAAGCTATAACAGTACTGAAACACACGTCAGAAGCTTTCTGGGTTTTTTGCATTGCTGTTTTACAAATAATAGACACACTGACCACTTAAACAGACTGCACAAACCTGGGGTCTCCTGTATATAGAACATGAATGTTAAAAATAGAAAAATGCACTGACATTATTGCAGCTTTTTCACAGATGTTGATGACCTGGAAAAGGTGAGTGAGTTATGGTCTATGAAGGACATTAGTTGACAACAGATAGGAGCCATGCTCTTCTATCATTTTAATTACTGCTCTGTGAAGTGTAGATCTGTTTTCTCCTAAGCTTTAAGGGTTGACCTGGGGAAATATGGGTGGGGAGAAGGGTTTTTTGTTGGGTTTTGAGTGTTCTGTAGCTCTTTTTATGCTTAAGTAAATAGTAAACCCTTAGCTGAATTTATTCAATCATGATTTTCATTAAAAATACCTTATTAAACTCTGGGGTTGTTGGTTTTTTTTCCACTGCTAACTCCATTTTTGGTGACAAGCAATTGATTAAGAATCTTGACTAACCTTACATGTAGTCTTGAGATTAGATGTCCATGAACTTGGCACAAATTCATGCAGTTCTTGTATGTTCATTCATCCTGTGCTTTTCTTCATGTGATCTGAATGATTTCAGCAAGTGCTTGTGATCGTTCAGTCAAGAGAAAACTCTAGCTACACTTCTGTTTTCATAAAGAGTAAATGACAGCTTGATGAAGCTCATCCACAAAACTCTTGTCAGTAAAAACGAATTCTGAGGTTATGAAAAGAATTTGAAAGGTTTTTAACACACTTTTTAAAGACAATCTTTTAACAAAAGCTGAAAATATATTCCAGTATATCTAATACTGACCTCCTGTGAATCCTGGTCCAGACTACCTTGCAATGACTATTGGTTCTCCAGAGAGTAACATGAATATTGTCTGATGGCAACTCCTCAGAATTCAAAGAATCATAGAATCATATGGGGTTGGAAGGGACCTCTGGAGATCATCTAGTCCAACCCCCCTGCTGAAGCGGGTCCACCTAGAGCAGGTTGCACAGGAACTTGTCCAGGTGGGTTTTGAATGTCTCCAGGGAAGGAGACTCCACCACCTCTCTGGGCAGCTTGTTCCAGTGCTCTACCACTCTCACAGTAAAGAAGTTCCTCCTCATGTTTAGGTGGAACTGCTTATACTCAAGTTTGTGCCCGTTTCCTCTTGTCCTGTCACTGGGCACCACTGAAAAAAGACTAGCCCCATCCTCCTGACACCCTCCCTTTAAGTATTTGTATGCATTGATTAGATGGCCCCTAAGTCTTCTCTTCTCAAGACTAAAAAGACCCAAGTCCCTCAGCCTCTCCTCGTAAGAGAGATGCTCCAGGCCCCTAATCATCTTTGTGGCCCTTTGCTGTACCCTCTCCAGCAGTTCCCTCTCCTTCTTGAACTGGGGGGCCCGTAACTGGACACAGTACTCCAGATGGGGTCTCACCAGGGCAGAGGAGAGGGGCAGAATGACCTCCCTCGACCTGCTGGCCACACTCTTCTTGGTGCACCCCAGGATGCCATTGGCCTTCTTGGCCACAAGGGCACATTGCTGGCTCATGGTCATCCTATTGTCCACCAGGACTCCCAGGTCTTTTTCCTCAGAGGTGCTCTCCAGCAGGTCAGCCCTGGAGGTTGGGGGCCTGGGGTCAAAACCCCAGGGGGGTTTATTTTAAAAGTGCTTTCTATTCGAGATAAGTTTCTAAGATTGAGAAGTGAAGTTCAGGTGGTAACTTCCCAGCTGATCTTTCTTCAAATATTGTATCTCAAAGTTCCTGAGAGCTATTAACAGTCTGAGCCTCCTGAGAGTGGTAAAAGAGCGTGTAAGATTGTCTGCAAATGAAAGTGAGATTACTGTTAGAGTATAGCATGAGGTGGGTGAAGTTCAAACGAAATTGTATTGATTTGAAGATTCTAGTTAAATGGAAAATTCTGGTATACTCATTCAAAGATAAAGCTTGCTTTTCTGAGCCCAAGCCAAAGGCTAATTAAAAAATCCTTCATTCTCATTGTTTGCCTTTAGTGATGTGACTGATTTTGAGCAGTTGACCCTTTTTAAACACGAAACAAACAGCAACGTAACAGATTGTTTGACAGGTCTTCTTCTCCCCCAAACTCACACACTGCTCCTGATTTCTCAGAATTTGTTCTTGATAGTATATGCTGAATTATTGACACCATATTACATTCATTTTTACTTCTTGTTGCTTATACATGCTGTTGAGAAGACTCACTGAAGTGAATACAGAGCTATAAACTCTAGTGGTTAAAGAGAGCTTTTAGATCTTTCAAAGTTTCAAAAAGTATTCATTAGCAGTTTACTTTTATACATAGGGTGTGGATTCAACAATGCAATGTTAAGATAAAAGAAAAATCACATGAATGAAAAAGTTTTGAGACTTGAAAAAGATATCACTGTGCTTCGATCTTTACAGTATCAACCATGGGAGACTTTCTTCATGTGTGGAAACTTGGAAAACTAAAGCACTTGAATGGAGTATTTTGGACTGTAGTGGCTTGCTAGCTGCTTCCTCCATATCTTCACTGATAAATCCATTTCATAATAGTTTTTAATTGAAGAACGGACATGTTCCATCCATTGAATGCCAATCCATTTTCACTGACCAGTAGCTTTGAGAAATTGCACAATATTGTGTAGTAGATCAAAACACCTGCCTGCTTTGTAGCTTTGGCCAGGCACTTAGAAAACACACGCATGTAAAAAACTGACATGCACTGCTTGAAAGGCAGCAATAGCCATCTACAATAAATTAAAAACTTGGTGGTAAGCTACAGAACCCTCAGGTGAAAGACAGAATTGCTGGAAGTAGCCACATGCTAATTTGTGTTTGGAAAAGCTGAAGAATTTTAGAGGAAGAAAGCTCTGACTGTTTTGTTCCCAATGTGAGCTTTTTAATTTTAATTTGAAAAATATGTATTTGTTCTGATCAAGAATTGACAGTCCTTATGCATCTCTTGATATTTTAATTAAATAACTTTTTTATTCTGAAATTACAGGCAAATATGTAATTGAAAGATTTTTAATTTCTAGGCCTCGTCAGTTGCTTTTGAAGTTCTGGCAATTATAATTGTTAATCTACTTGGTCTTCCACTGATACTTTCATCTACTTCCACAGATACTTTTATCTAAGTATTATTGTTTGCAGCAAGACAACTGTCTTAATATTATGGCGTAAACTCTGCCTTAAAAATCTGTTTCAAAATGGGATTGCACTGTTAAAGCCATTGCAGATTTTGCAAAAACACTTTTTTCCTGGATCCAGGACCTATAACACACTGTGGCTCCATCAGAGAGTTCTGTCAGCCACAGTCCAGGCAAAACCAGGCATCCTGTGGCAAGGAAGTCTCATACCTGCCTGGCAGTCTACCTTCCTGCTGCAGTACAGTGGTGGTAACAGGAGCTCATTAAACATTTATATAAGTCTGTGTTCACTTAAATTATGCGCGGGCAGGGTCTGGCCTCGTTTTGTCTAGAGTTGGCTAAGGTGAGTACTAACATATTTTTTTAAATTTTTTTTGTTTGTTTTTGGGGTTTTTTTGGCAGGGGTGAACAGCCTTTCCCAGTCACTGAGTGCCAACTCACTGATAGCGAACACGCTCGTCTATCTTGACCTCTCAGGGAACGCCCTCCGTGGTGATGATCTCTCAGTAAGCAATTTCTTCTCTTTTATGAGTTAATGAACAAAAGTTTTAATTTATTGTTAAGAGATGGGCAAAGCCATTTTGTTTAGATCCTTTTTTGCTTTTATTTCAGTACAGTTTTAGTAGAAAATAACATTTTGATCTTTGCTTTTCATTAGGTAGTCAGAGAATAATTTAATTTAGCCCCAATTTGTTGTGTGGGGCAATTTAGCCCCACACAACTAAATCAATCCACATAATTTTTGTTCATGCTTTCAGTCCTTTGCTTCTACTGATAAATGAGAAAACAAGCGTGCCACTTGTTTCAGTGGACTTAACATGCTGCCCGAGTTGTGTTTGAAAGAGACCAAAAAATTTAAAAACCTCATGTTCCTTTTTGTAATGTGTGTTACAAATTTTTCATTAGAAGGTTGGAAACAATTGATTTCTTTTGACTTGTAAAGAATTAATTTCTGGTTTTCAATATTTTTGTTTGTATAAATATATCTGTGCACCTCCTTGACACATGCTGTTGAAGCTCATGATTCTTTGAAGAATGTAATTATTTTTTAAATTCCTTTGTTCAGTTTGTGAATTGGCACAGAGGTGCAGCTTTACTTTCTCCATAACAAAATCCACTTAGTTCTCAATTTGTATGTATTCACTTTTTGACTGTTACAACCGTATTTTTCTCTAACATCACAAGTTATGTGCATGTAAATGTCAAGTTTTGAATTCTTTAAGTATTGAGCATCTAAAATATGCAACACTACAGTCACCCAATCTTGTAATTTAAAGTGCAGTCAGACATGACTGTGATACTTTCTCACAAATCTTACTAGTTTCCAAATCCTCATCACATTCAAAGAATTAGTTTTTTCAGACATGAGGTGAAAGTTTCAGTAGGACAAGAGGATTTAAAAGATAACAAAAAAATACTTAAATGTAAATAAAGACATACAGTGAATTAGTCTTAAAGAGAGAATAACAGCAAATAATGTAAAAACAAAAAGTAAAATAAAATGTACAACTTTGATAGGCAATGCTTAAGTGTGATGCCTACCTACAATATTTTAAGGGATAGAAATACAAAAAGTGGGGCTTTTCTTAGCCTGTCAGAGAGAGAGATGGTTCAAAGAAAAAGGTTATTAATACTGATATCTCTTAATCTGTGGAAGAATTTTCCAACAGGAGTAAGTAAAACCTGTTATTTAGCAATTAAAATAAACCCCAGCAAAGCACAAGGATTTTTAAAGCAGGAACCTTTCTTGCACTGTAGGTATAGGGGGCTAAATGACCTAATTTTTGGAAAGATGAATCTATTTTAGAACTGTTGAACATGCTCTGTCTGCCTGGATTTCGTGTGGAGCTGAGCATTCCACATTTCTGTGAATTAGGTCATACTTTTATCTTTCTGTGTTGTTCTCCAGGACTAAAAATAAGCCCAAAATAAAACAGCGTATAGTAATACTTTTCACATATGCTAACATTTCTGTGACATATCCAATGCATTACTGAAGCCATCAATATTAAAATCTTGTTACCTGTTTTGTATTCTTAAACCTTTAATGCACTGCTGATATTAAGAAATAACCATGGGCTTCAGACGCAAATTAGTTGCTTCCCTCATGCTTAAAGGGGCTGGCTTAAACTTACAAACCAATTAGCCTTTCTGAAATATAACAGCAACCTGAGCGACAAAGGGCTTTAAACTAGGATCGAAGGGGGAGGGGGTTAAGCATAGGTTGAGCAGAAAAAAACTCAAAGAGAGCCTTCAACCTGCCAT
>KZ505645.1:2962745-3024733 GCA_002844005.1 Limosa lapponica baueri | reverse complement strand
AATTCTTTACAGTGAGGGTGGTGAGGCACTGGAACTAGATGATCTTTAAGGTCCTTTCCAACTCTAGCCATTCTATGATTCTATGATTCTATGACATTCCAAGGTGTTTCTAACTGAATTAATTATCATTTACTGTGAAAGTGAATTGCAATGTTTGTTATGTTTGAATTGTCATGTTTGGTAGATGTAGCTGAGCACCATTTTTCCCCATATTGTTTTAAAAAATGACCCTTTAAAAACTAAAAAAGATTGTATTGATCAGGTGAAAAGAGGTTTCAGACACAACTCTTATAGTGCAACTTTATAATAAAAGCATAAAATGTAATGAGAAGTAGCAGTCCAGTAATTGGTGTCATAATACCAAAATTAACATGGTTAATTCTTTTTTTTTTTCCTCCATTAATTACAGAGCCTGTACAATTTTTTGGCCCAGCCAAATGCCCTTGTTCATCTGGATTTATCCAACACGGAGTGTGCGCTAGATATGGTAAAGATGTTTTTTGTGAAGATTCAAATACCAAGGAAACATTCCCCACCTTGTATCCCTAGGTACTTTTCTGGGTTAATATAAAGTAAAATCAATCTTTTGTTTTAAACCAGGTGTGTGGAGCCCTCCTTCGTGGATGTCTTCAGCATCTAGCTGTCCTTAGCCTCTCTAGGACTCTTTTTTCTCACAGGTACAGTTTAAATGTAATTCTTCTCAACTCCTGCAATATTATTTTATAATTTCTTGCTCTCGTGTTGCACCTTTTTTTTTTTTTTTTCTTAAGAAGAAACCTAAGACTTTATAAAAGTCTTAGAAGTCTTATTTTTCTATGAAATAGGTATTATTTATTCCAAGTAAAATACTTCTTTCACTTTCCGGTCTTTGCTGGATGGCTGTAAAATAAGCTACCTTGTCTAATACGTTTTTTGTGATACTGACGCAGTGGAAAGTCTGTATATATATTTTGTCTCTAAGAGGCATAACATCAGGCTTTGAAGTCTGACTGACTTGGCTCCTCTTTAAGTTTGGGTTTTAAAGTTTGTATTTCTCATGATTTGATGATGGTTACAAATGCTTTTTTTCCTTTTTCGTCCTTTTCTGGGAGGAAGTCTCTTCAAAATGCTTGGAGACTGAACATTGACTTTGTAGAATACTTGCTTTGCAGGAAATATTATCATTAGCTTCACTTTTCCTCAAATTAGTGTCTTGGATCCAAATCAAAGATGATACCTAATTGGGGGTAAGCTACTCCAGCACTGAGTAATTATTTCTAGTGGTGAAAAAGCAGTTTCAGGGGTTTTGTAATGTCCTGTTTGATCTACTACTCATAGGATACAAGTGTGTTCACTGTTAGCTAGACCTAAATGATCATTCTTTGTAGTTCACCAAACAGAAGCTAGATAGTAACATCTTCTGTGCTGCAGTGCAGTGTTGAGGAGTGTTTGTTGAATCAACATTTTGATGACATTATATTTCTAAGCTAATTGAGATCCACTGATTACAGAGCTGTTGAAGGCAGAGCAAATTAAACTTGTAAAAGATCATTACAATTCTGATGGCTTGCATTCACTATTGGAATGAGGAGTGTCTAGATGCTACTTCTTAATGAATTTGTTTACTTACAGAAAAGGAAAAGAAGTCCCTCCCTCCTTCAAACAGTTTTTCAGCAGCTCTCTTGCTTTGATGCAGATTAATCTTTCGGGAACTAAACTCCCTCCTGAGCCTCTAAAGTAAGAATTTCATTTCATTTTCTTCTGTTGCCTAAAACCTAGTTTGCATTGTTATTATGTGAGTGCCTCATATTAAAAATGAAGGGGAGAGGATTTTGCGTTTTTTTCCCATTGTACATTATTGATATTGCAAGAGTGAGTTTCATAATTATCACACATTCAGAAATATTGTTTCCATCTCACAGTTGAGACTATTAATCATATTTTGTTTGGTGGGAATGTCATAGCTGTTTAGCTTCCGTCAACATTTTGTGTGATGTATTTCTTACTTCGTGATTTACGAACAAAACTGTTCACTTTACAGTGAAATGGGGTTACGTACTACTGTGAGTGCCATTCCTTTGAGGCTGTGGTATTGCAAGAGCTGTTGTGAAACTGAACCTGTTGCAATGCTTGGGAGGAGAGACCTATTGCACAGAGCTATGCCCTCCTTTTAGAGGGAGAGATGATGGCAGCAACTTCAAGGAATGAGAAGTGTTCTACGTCTCTTTGCTATGTGTCCTCTGGCAAGCAGGTTCTGGTGATGTGGATTGGGAACTTCTGTTGCCCACCCAACACTGGAGAGAAACTCCTTTTACAGCCTAATTGTGAGGGAAATTGTGTAGCACTGTGTCACCTGTTCTGTGACATACGCAGTTTTCAACTGTGTTGAACTTTCCAGACGTAAAATTTAAAGGTGTGTTTTAAAGTCAAGATAGGTCTAATCTAGATAGGTCATCCTGTGATTCTGGCAGAATCCTTGTGTTATAGGGCTAAAATAAAGAAAGGGCTCTTTCCAGAGCATGAACTTGCTAGCTAACATGCATTAAAACATACATAACCCTATCTATAGTAGACGCCCAGACATGTTCACTAACCATTTTGGGGAACACACCTCCAAAATCCTAATCTGGACACAGATAATAGATATATATGTATATGCACGTACACTTGTGTGTTTAGGAGCCTGCCTCTTGAGGGAGAAGAGGAAAGGGAAGTGGGCAGTAGCTGAGCAAGGGAGTAGCTAATGAATGGGAGTTGATGGCAAAATCAGAGATGTGGAATATGAAGAGTAGTTAGTGAGTACTGGATGGAAAGTGTTTGATACAATCTGGGGGAAGCTAAGGGAGAGAAAAGTGGCAAGTGCCACGCAGAAAAGAGTAGTGTGCATTGTTTTGGGATGTATTTTCTTAATGCAATTTGACGTTGGAGAGGGCAGTACAATACGATGTTTAAGTACAATGCACTGGATTGAAATGAACATTCAACTGCAGAAGCCTATCATTTTAGCTCTGATCTTTCTGTTCTGTGTGATGCTCTTGGTTGCTGTCTTGCTTGCTTAGATTTTGCTAAGATTAGGAAGGTATGGTGCTGATGTGTTTTCAACCAGAAAGTGATTATTGAGAAACGCATTGGTTGATTCTGATTAATTTAGGGCTATTGATTCTGTGGTGGAGGGCAACAGGGAACTATGTTTAATGAAGCAAGAAGAACGGAGGATGTATGTGACTAATACACAAGACAGTCTTATCAGTGCTACAGGAAATAAAAGAATGATCTGAGACATTGAATGTATCTACACAGATTAGGAAAGGTGAGAAGCCCCAAACACTAAGGCTCATATTTAGCTTTTCTCTTTAGCATGTTGAGTACATCCTGGGGTGTGAGGAGTTTTGACAGGTGAGTGCTCTACAGTTGTCTGTGCTCATGGAAGATGTTGTTGTATTAATTTATCCCAAACACTTGTGACCCTTTGATCTGCCAGCTGCAGAGCAAAAGAGATCTTCCTAGTCCTTTTCAGCCAAAGGGATCTGTATTAGCAAAAACCTACTCTGATGATAATGTTTAAGCTAATCTGGCTCAATTTGAGTGAATTGGGTTAGAGGGAGTTGCTCGTATGACTGGTGTTGGTGGAAGTAAAGAGGCAGTGGTGTGTAACATAGGATAAGCTGAGAGCAGTAACCTCTTTCACCAGCACGTACAGCTCCAGAAGGGAGAATCTGTACAAAGTCCAGCTGGACACAGATGGTCTCAGAGTGTCAATGCCACTCTCGGATGGCTGGCATTTTGGCACAGGTTTCTTTTGTTTTGTTCCGATGGCAGTGTTCATCTCTGCCTAGGAGGGTAAGAACTCTTAATATGAGTATATTTCATGACAGTACAGAGAACCATGATCTGGAGTACACCTTGCTTTTGCTCTCAAACCCTGTATGGCTTGACTAATAGACTTGAAAAGCATCCCGTGGAAGTTAATGTGGTGTTAGGACTGAGGATGTGCTGTATCCTGGGACAGCTGCTTAGCCTTTTTGTCTTAACTGTAAGAAATTACAAAACTTCTACAGAACAATCAATATTGCAGGATTTGTTGAAGACAAGTTGGAAATACCTTTTCTCAGACAGGATTATTTGGCATTGCCAAGATTGTAGTACCACAGGAGGGATGATATCTGGAAGGAAAAATAAAAATTACATAGTGTACAGTAATAGTACTTCTCTGCCATCTTTGATCAGTGCATGTCAAAAAGCTTTTAACAATGTGGGCCTTGGAACTGTCGTGTGACAAAGGAGAAGTTCCCGGTTTGTGTCCATGAACCATAGGTCACAGAGTTGGGTTTGTGATTAAAGATCAAGCCTGCCTACAGAAAAAAAATATAGATAAAACACGGGTACCTGACACTGAGTCCCAAATTTCCCTGATTAATTATTATTTGATTTCTTTCTTACCAACTTCCTTTAGATCAACAGTTGTGGTATGTTTAATCACATATGCTAACTCGGGGGTTAAAAGATATTGGTTAATCAGTGCACTCAGGGAAGGAGGTGAACTTGCTTGTACAATGATGGTTCTATTAATAAAGTCAAGCGTTTCAGGGAAGAGGTTTGCTAATAAAGCTGTACTGCGTGGATACCACATCATGGGTAGGGAAAAGGTGCTTTTAGTTCTTCTACATAGTTAATATAGTTAATGTTCCATGAGAGCTCACTCTTTTTTCCCCCTTTTTTTAAACTGTGTGAACCAGTTTATACTCTCTTTTCCTTGTTTAAGTGCACGTTGGCGTTTTTGTTCATTTACAGACGTTGCCAAAAGTTGTATTTTGATCTGTCAGTGCTATAACAAGACAAGTTTCTGATACCCTTCTCATGCAAATGCTAATTACAAGGCCATTTCTTGCATTCTGTGTGTACCACAGTTGACAAGACCTTTCCATGTATTGCCATGTGTGTGATTAAACATAGTGGCTAAGTATAATTATAATACGTCTGCCTTCAGTGCCTTTGAATGCTGGTGATTTGTCATGACAAAGAAATGAGAAATCATGAGATTTTCTTAGGATGAGGTTATAAGAAAGAGGTTAGGAAAAAAACCAACCTTTTTTTCTTCCTGTGAGGGGAGTACATTTGAAGTAGCGCTGTGTCTCTTCTTTAATATGTATTTTTTATGGTTGCACTGTATTTTTTTAGGTTGCCTCAAAATGTTTAGAAAGTTCTTTGCAAAGTTATCATCAGCCAGACTAACTTTGAATAAAAGTATGTTTGGGAAGGAAATACGGACAAACATAGTCTAAAAATTTTTGGAATTTGTTGCAGAGCTTTCATGTTTTTCAAAGTCTGCATATTAATAGCTTAAGAAGTAAATAAGCACAAGATATTTGCCTTTGTTAACAGAAAAAGTCTGATGAACATTTATACCTTCAGGGCAGATATAAATAGGTTTAAATGAAAAACCTTTGTGGGGCGCACACATTTTAAATGTGGCTTTTACACACTGCTTGCATAATAAGTGTATAGGCAAATGGCTCAGCAAAATTGATTGTTTTTTATCTCCATGCATCAGTAGTTTGGATTCTGTTAGCTTGCTTTTGGCTGAAATGAAGTCTGGGGAAGAAGTCCTTCTGTTTCTCTGTTCAATTACTAATTCAAAGCAGCATCTATTCTAAAGATACTAGAAGGTATACACAGATTGTGTTTGTTGCTTCTCTAAGACACATACAGTTCTGATTTGACAGTATTAATACAAGTGTGACATTAACACTAACTTTTATATGCGCAAACAAACTTCTGTAAGGCTTTAAAGGTGGATTTATGACAATCATAATCAGTCATTGCAATACTTCTCTGCTGTTCTGCCTAAAGACAAAGGATACCATTGTCTGGGAATATCATTTGGAAATCTGTAAATATTCATTGGGTTGCAGAAGTGGGAGAATTGTGTGATACTTGAACACAATCCAGCGTTTGAGTGTTACAGGCACTGTGCCTGGCTGAAATGGCTGGCTGCACTGCATCTTGCATGTATTAAAACCCTCAAAAATCAGAGGCTTAGTATGGTCGTACAACAGAGCACTCATTTTGTAATCATTTGTTACTCTTTGAAAGCAAATGTTGAAGAAAATTCATCTCTGATGAATGTTATTAAATGTTTATATAGCATTAGCTTTACAGTTTCTTTATTACCTTACATCCCTGCAGTTTGTCAAGCTGCTGGAGTGTTCTAAGTGCTGTGGCAGGTTTGTGCTATTGTCATTTAAGAAATAACTGCTCAGCTGGTGTGGTTTTGGTTTGAAATGGTTCTTCACATTATAGGTGTATTAACCTGTAATCGCTTAGATGATGATGATGTAAAGCTGCCTTTTTTTTTTTTTTTTTAAAAAGGTTCTAAAATTGATCTTTTTCAGAGCACTTTTATTAGGCCTGGCTTGCAATCACAATCTGAAGGAGGTGTCTTTAGATCTCAGTAGCTGTGAGGTAAGGAATATTTATCAGGATGTGTTCAAAACTTGCAATGACGTGTAATTAGAGTTCCCATGAAATCCACTGGGCAAGATGTTCTTCGTCTGTAGTCAAAAGTAGTCGGAAAGGTAGAACTCAGAGAAGCAGTTATGGTAAAAATCAGAGGCTGTGTTACAGTATCATCTGAAATAATGAGCACAGAGGTTCAAAGCACCTGCAGCACCTCATTGGCAAAACCCTCCTTGCACTGTAGCTGCTCTAGATGCTGAGCCAGCATGCTGTTTGCTGCTTGGTAGCTTCTGCTCTCTAGTGCTGTGGTTGCACAGGACCCTGCAGCAGCTATCTCTGACAGGCCCAAATTTGAAGGGGTCACAGGAAACTGCGTGCCCTGAAGACATGTCTGTGGTTTGATTGTCTTCCTTCAAAACCAGAGACATGCTTCCTCTTCTGCAGGAGGACATTGGGAGACCTGCTTTTTAACCTTGGGAGAAATTTTGCTTTTGTAATCAATTAATCAATTCAGGCCAATGAGGTACTTTGGTTGTTTGACTGAAGAATGCCGTTAAGAGGCACTGTGCAAGTGGCTTTAAATATCTCAAGAATAAATAAAACCAATTGTAGCAGCTTGATTTGCTTCATCTTGTTCCCTCTTGCTTCTCTGTGCTTTCCTGAGAAACAAAGTGCACAGCATTGTCCGTACTCTTGCAGGATGATACCTGCGTGGCTACAATTTATGACAAAAGATCAGCCAAGACCCTGGGGAGCCGTCGAGGCAAAGTTACGCAGAGAACCGTGTGAACTTTTGCCAAAAGCAACACAAACCAGCTTTGGCTCAGGCCTTCTGTAGCTGAGTGGCCACCCTGTCCTTGTTATGCTGCAAAGAAGGCCTCTCACTTGTTAGGCAGATCTTTCCAAGTTCATCGCCTGAGTATTAACTGTTCTGGAAATGCCTTTCAAACGCAATGTTTTCCCTTAAAGTAGAAAACATCCAATTTGATGAACATGCTGAGGTGCACTAATCCTTTCCTTAGGTTCGTGGTGGTCGATTGCTTTCGGAATGTGCACAGATTTACTTATGAAGAAAAAAACAAATCATCGTGAATGCATTTCATAGTTTGTTTTTGATATTTTATACTTTTTTTAAAAAATGCATTACTTTGAAGAGCATTACATGTAAATTCCAAACAGAAAAGCTTTCAAGTCAAGTACACATGCTTCTGACTTCTGAGTAGAGAGATCAGACAGATGATAATTTTTCTTTCAGAGGGAGGAAAGAAAAGGGAGGAGTAATTAAGTAACAAAAATGAAGTCCTGTAATCATAACCCTTAAAGGAATAAATCAATAAAACACAAACATAAGTAATGAGTGTATAAATTAGCATGTAAATCAACGAGGGCTGACAGGAGTTAAAATATAAGCCTTTCATTAAGTAACCCCCAGGACGGGATATGGAGGAGCAACTCGAGGGGTGATTAGCAGTAGTGGACACCAAAGTGGTCATGGCTGACTCTCATGACAGAAAGGAAGGAATCGTGCCCAACTTGGGGTGTTGCGTTCCCGTAGCTTGTCCCTCCAAATTGACAGCACTTCCTTAGATCATTCCCTTAACATTTTTTCACATCACTGAGCTTTACTCATTCTCATGTGCTTTGGAAAGAAGAAGTTATGCTTCCACCAGCAGGCAAGTTGATGTGCCAGGAGCTGTGAGTACTTTCAGTGGGCAGGGTCCTGTTCCACCTCTCCCTGACCCTCTGTGGGCTGGGCAGGGTGATCTGCACCCAGAAACAGAGCCATGGGAAGCTTGGAGCTGGTGACCTGCACTACTCCCAGTTCCTGCCAGCACACGATGTTAGGAGGCTACTTAGCTGATGTTTCAGCTTTGCCCTCCTCTTTCCTACATCAGGCAAGCTGTACTCAACTATGGAAGGATAAATCTCTCTGTTCCTTCCCTCTCCCACCACCTTTCATTTGCTCCCATCATTTTCTGGTATATTAACTCCAAGCTTAATCATTTTATATTGCCTGTTTGTTTGGTTTTTTTTATTATTTTTACTATGAAAATTACATTTTTATTTCTACCTGCTCAGCACTGATGTATTTCATTCTTTTCCCTTCTGCTTCCCTTAGCTTGGTCACTGTGTAAGTACCCTCCATGCTTTACCTTAATTGTTAAATCAGTAAGCAGCTTTGTTTGCCCTTCCCATATTGGTACCTCATAGCTTTGAACACGCTTGGAATTTTTAATTGTTGAAGGGTTGTTCTTCATTTTCTGAATATGAGCTTGTATGTGCAGTCTCAGAAGTATATCATGTAGGAGATGTTGCAGAGGTGGGGATTTTTCAGTGTCACAGTCCACATTGATGAATAGCCCTCTCTGCTATTTTTTTTATATATATATATATATATAATTTTAATACACTCACATTAAATTTTATCCTAAAAGTCAAATTGTTATCATTACCCTCAGATTAAACAGGTATCACCATTTCTGCGTATGAAATGTTTGTGTATTTAAGATTTTGAATATAGAGTTGTCATCACAAGATTGAAAGCAGCTCCTGAAAAATTGTCTACTTCCACCCTCAAAGTATATATAGCATAAGCATTTGGAGTCTATTGTGAATATAATTTTAGTGTATACAACTTTTACCATACCAACAATCAATCCAAGACTGCATATAGTCTGCCAGTTTCATAGATTCTTCAATAATAGATGTGACACTTGGTGTAAAATACTTGCTTGTGGTGGGCCATGCTGAGGGAGCAGCACAGAGCAATACTGAATGGCTTTGGCATTCATACAGCAAATACAAATGCTTTTACAAAAATAAAGTTAAGTTAAAATTGCACCACTTCTGGCCCAAATACAGACTTTAATCTGACCACTTCTTGAGAGCATAGGGTGAAGGACAGGTAGGCTTTGTTTTACACAGGAGAGGAAAGATGCCTTGCGTTATGTATCTCTTATACTTCCAGTTGTGACTTAGGATTTAGATGTTGTCTTTGACCACCACTGTTCTTTAAATGCTCCGTCCAAGTTGTTGAGCTGCTTGATAACCAATCACGTATCTCAAGCTTTCTAAAAAGTGCCAAACCGAGTCTTTATTGAAAAATATTTCTGAAGGCATTTGTGGTTCCTTAATTATAGCCTGGATAAAAGAGACTATTCATAGAAACTTCAGCAGGTTGATTGAGGATATTTAGCCAAGTAAGTCGACTAAGTAGGATATTGCTTGTTTTTGATGCGCAGGAGGTGGAAAGGCTGTTTCATGTTTGAAAAAGCTTCCCTTTTTTTTTGAAGCAAAGAGAGTGAAAACAGAAAGTGCAAAACTAGAATTTTTGTAGAACTTTTCACCTCTATTGCTTAAGTCTTTTTCTGGAGGATGTTCATGAAGTGAAATGCACTTTATATAGTTTGCATAGCTGCAAGAAATAAGAAAATGCTTTTGTTTCTTTGGAAAAGAAATACGTTTCATTGTTTAATTCATCAGCATTAGTAATTAAGGGTGTAAGTTTTAATAACTTTGATTCTTAATGTTGATGTTTTCCCCAAGGCCGTTTTATTGTTTTTTCATTAAATCCTGACATTTCTTTTATATTCATTTAATATTTCAGATTAATAATATCGTAATTTATACTTTCCAGCTAGGCATTTTTGTTATTGTTGCTGTTTTTCTCTTTTATGCCTATTTTTAAATTAAGAATAAGGTAAATTACTGATTTCTCTTGTTTATGGTCTTTTGTGGCCATTTTACAATTAGATTATTTAAATTTTCTTTTTGGTGACAGGGAAACTTAATTTCATTGGGTTGTTTTGTTTTTAATTTATTTCTTTGCTACTGTCTTTGGTCTGGGCACCATAGCATTTTGCTAATAGATGAAAGATGATGCTCACTATAAGCCTTGACTGTAGTGGAGTCCAAGAGTGACAGTGTTGCATGCTTACAGGCTGGGCTAAGTTGTTGTTTTTTTTTTTTCCTCCTATTTGATGTTGGAAATGTCCTGGCCCTTTCATGTAGAGAACCTGTCCTATAGTCAATGCCTGGCACAAGTGCTAAAGGATTCATTGTTTCTGCACCATTTAAATCTTTCCCTGATTTAGCTCCTGAGCAGTAGTTTTAAGAGAAAGGAAAGAGAGTCCCTTTTCTCATTTATATGCAAATATTGAGAAGGGAGGATGAGAATAGTAAGAATGTGTGTGTAGACTGTCATGTTGATGTGTGTAACTTCTCCTGTTGCTCTTGGTTTTGCTGCTGGTAGTGCCTTCTGTATTCAAAAAGCTCCCACCGCTGTTTTCTGTGTGATCTTGAAACTATAACTAGTTTGCAAAAATGGATGATGTTTTGTCTCTAGTTAAGATCGGGAGGTGCACAAGTCTTGGAAGGATGCATAGCAGAAATACACAATATCACCAGCCTAGATATTTCAGACAACGGTAAGTACGCAGAACAGGAATGGAGGGTCATGCAAGTCCAGAATCTGGGAAATACTTTTTTTTTCAGCTCACAGTGTAATCAAAGATGGTCACTCTAGCTTTATGATTATTTGCTATATTGATTATGGAAATGTCTCAGACCAAGAACTCTTATTGCTATAAAATGTATAAGAAATGTTTGTAGAATAACTGTACCCTCAGAAGTTTGTGTTGTTTGAGATAAATGTAGCAGAGCAGAATAAATTGATGGTGGCAAACATCATATTAGATCTAGAGGAAAGTGGGTTAAAGTACAAGGGGATGAGAAGCTAAATGACAAATAAAAGTGTAGTGAAATAAGAAAGGGAAACACTAGATACAGAATGAAGCTGAGGTCATGATACTGAAGAAGCAAGAGAGGGAAATTTGGAGCAAATGGTCAACCAGCTTCAGGTCAGAGAAGGCCTGTTTGAGTCTGTGGAAAAGTCTGGACTATTCCTGCTTTGGAGGCCCTGTGCATCCCAGCTGGGAACACCAGCTGGCTTCTCATCTTGCAAACTCAAATTGTAGATGTATGGAATGGAAGAATTCCCCTGCTCTGTTTGCCCCTCTGACAGCCAAATGCGGAAGTATTTCAGAAGGAGATTCCCAGTATAATTGAATGCCCAAGAAAGGTGGGATGGATTGGCAAGTGGAAAGCTCTGGAAGCTCCTGACTCAGCCCAATTATGTAAACAGATTGATTGTTATAAATAAAGATAGATACTTGACATCTAAATTATCCTGCAGATCTGGATCCTAAGTCATTGTAATCTAACTAGTGGACTCTTTGAACCAGGACTAGTTTGGGAATATGATACTATAGCAAGTTATTTTTCTTACTCAGGGGTAGAATAAAATTTGGCTTGTTTCTCAGGTCACTTTATTCATAGCCTGTTATGTTAGCCTTTTTGCACTCAAAGGCTTTGAGGTATTGTTGGTACACAGCTCTACTAAGACTAAATAGCAATTACCATGGTCTCAGAATTCTCAAAGGAAGTTTAATTGCCTGACAATGCGAGGAGCTACCCTTGGGGGGTTGGACTCCAGATAAGGGACTCCATTTCTCTTCTGTGTTTCTTAGAGGTGCCTTCAATGGCTGATTGGGATGGAGATTTAAAGGGCTCATTTTAGAGAAAGGATTTATTCTCATAGAAAAACAGAGGGGAAAAAAAAAAAACAACAAACAGAAAGAGATTTAAAAATAGGAGAATAGAAACTTTTCTGGAGGTCTTGGAAATTAGTACACTGATACAGGTACTTGAATAGATACAGCATTAATAATTGAACCCTGTCTGGGTCTTTTGTGAAAATGTGTTTTAATTCTTAATCTAATCTGATTCTTTGCAGGCCTAGAATCTGACCTTTCAACCCTTGTAGTCTGGCTTAGTAAAAACCGATCGATAAGACACTTGGCGTTAGGCAAAAACTTTAACAACATGAAATCCAAGTAAGGCTTTTCTTTCTTTTAAATAACAAGAGAATGGTTAAGGAGAAGCTGCTGATTTCATCGTCTTCCTAACTTTTCTTCCCTCAGAAATCTCACTCCAGTACTTGATAATTTAGTTCAGATGATTCAAGACGAGGATTCAGTGAGTATCTTTCTGCCTACTATCATCATGTGTATTTGTACCCTCACAGCCTATTTCTGATAATTTTCTTCATTGTGTTAATTTGCTGCATAAGATTCAATCATGATCCTGCACAGTTACATCCAAATTTTTGGGTTTTATTTTTTCAAATAGTAATTTGGATTATGTGTAACATGTAGGTAAATGTTTCTTAGGGTAGTCTTAGCATCTGTGCTTGTTGAAAAATATTGGTTTTAAATAGTTGGATGTGCTTAACCTAGTTGCGTTAGGCCTAGACTACACAGCCCTCATGGCACAAGTTTTCAAAACTTCTGTGTCCTGACAGGAGATCACAATGGTAGTGTTCTCTGGGTGTTGATACTCCTTCAATAACAGATTTTTTTATTTTTCATTTTTTTAATTAATAGAATGCACTATTTCCTGATAGCTGTTCTTGAGTATTAGCATTTTTTTTGCTTGACAAAATTGCAAAGTCACTGCAGTGATCTCTCAGAACTCCTTTCTCCTTCAAACGACGCAAATAAACTGTTCACTGTGCTGTTCTTCTCCTAATACATTAATCACAGGAACAATTTCATAAAACCCTTTCAGAGTCCCTTGCTGGAATCTTTGCCCACTTCCTTCATTTCCACCCTGTCTCCTGATTCTGATAGACTTCTGTGGTTGGGTTTGTGTTTTTGCCGTCCTCATTTTGTCTATAAGGGAATCTCAAGATGCTCTGTTGCTCTCATGCTTGTCAATCATTATTCATCTATTCTTAGTCTGTCCTTTCTCCTTATTCCCCGTACAAGTAACAAGCAAGCTCGGCTTTCCTTATTCTCCAGAAATAGCTGACTGTAGAATTCAGTTGTCTAAACACCTGCTGTTCCTGTTCTCTTTAATGCCTCACCTCCAAGTTCATGGTCTCCACACTGACTGCTTTCTTATTTTGTCCTCCCATCTGTGTCTGTCCCATCATTATGCAATTCAGTGGAGCAGTTTTTACTTTGTTTCAGATGTCTCCTTCCATAGAAGGTCATTACATACATGTTCTGTGTTCATCCTTTCTTACTGCTTAGTTGTATTTGAAGTGATTTTTTAAACTAGTCCTCTCTCCTCTCTGTGTCCTCTTAATTGGGGTTAATGGTACTGGTTTTTTTCTTGATTCTTTGCCCACATCCTCACCTTATCCTTTAAAACATTGGATGTCATTGTGACACAGTGAAGTGCTGCTTTCAGATACCAGGACTGATTCTAATTGAGTTAGCACCTGTAATGAAAGCACTACGTTTGCACAATTCAGATGGAGCATCGTGCTAAGAAGTATAATGGTAGATCTCTGTATTACTACTTGTCCCAAACTAGCCTTTTCTTTTTCCAGTGTGTGACCACCTCCTTCTACTCTGTCTCTAAAGGGATCGGTGCAGGGCTGTCTTCCCCTTCTCTCCTTTTCTTGTTGATACCGTACTGAGGGGTGCTATCATTTCATCAGATAGCACTGCTTCTTCTGTTTGGACATTTGTCTCTGTCCTGCCCTGTATCTCATGCTTAATCTTTCACAGCTGTCCTGAATGCTGTTACGTCAAATCAGATTAATCACAAGCAAATGTAATTGAGTATGGTTTTTTGCAGTTTCCTTCATCCCTTTGTTCTGTTGCAGGTGAATATTTCTTCCTGCTCAGGCCTTATTGTAGAATACCTCTTCAGCACACTCTGTGCATCCTTTCAGTATCCAAGCTGTCTTCTCAAACATGTCTTCGAGGTTTTTTTCTGTTTATATGACTATCCTGTTCATATTATCTGTTCGCAAGGATAAAAATTCCAACTTTCACCTTATTGCCTCTATTAAGCATTACAACCTTCTGTTTATCCTCCCTGGCTTCTGTTTTTGAAGCTTCCAGATGGGGAAAATGTAGCTGCTGAATTTTGGATGTATCATTCTCACAGATCTCCCTCCCGTGTATCATCAGCTTCAACTTTCTGTGCTCATTTTCTTTTCAGCCCCTAGGCAATGTCAGCCATCATTCCACTTTCTGCCTTTGCCACAATCCAGTGGTCAGATGTGTTCCTGTAGTTCTCACTCACTCTGTCTTTCCTGAGCTAACCTACAGAACACACTCTGTAGTCTCATCCTGTTTTCAAACACTGTTACAACTAAATAATCCACCAAAAAGTTATTTTATTTAGGTACTTAAAATAACTGTCTCCCCTTCATGTCAAACATTAGCCTTTGGGATACAGTATGTGATCCTGTTGGTGTTAACCTGTCTCTTCTCTTCTCATGTTCTTTTCTCTTGTTAATTCTCTTCAGTGAAGGAATCTTGTTTGTTTCTGTTTCATCAGGTGCTAAAATCAATCTGAAGCATCTCCTAGCAGCTAAAGAGTTGAGGATGTAAGCTCTGTAGCACTATGGGAAAAGCATGTGTTGCAAATAGCTGGATGGTCCTCACCCTATCTTGGGATAGTACATTGCTTAGAAAATTATTTTAAGGTTCCAGTTATTTTGGTTTGGTTTTGAATCCTAAACAGGGTAGTCCTTATTCTGCCATTTCTATGCGTTTACTGCCACAACATTAAAAAGTAAGGGTGTAACTGGAGAGACCAGGGTATGATGTTCCCAGAGCATACTGCTTGATCAGTATTGCCTGCAGGCTGGTACAGTTTGTGGACTGTGCATTATCTGCATGGAAAGCTGAAGCAAGAGGCTTTAATCTAAAATAGTCATCTGCCAAATGCTTCTTCATGTATTTATACACACTTTAAATAGATCTGTTGCTGTGTTATATGAGTCATGAGTAAAAGGATTTAAACAATCAATAGCTTGGGTTTATGACTGTAAAAATACAGCCAGATGCAAATGTAATTCTAGACAATTTAAAAGCAGTAGTAGTAAACTAAACAGCAGAATTCCCCAGGTGTTTAATATAAACAACAATGTAATATTTAGGTCTGCTTTTTGATTTTGTCTTGGTTTATTTTTTTCTCTCTTATTTTAAGTAGATGCTGTACTGCGCAGGCTATAATAATGTATTATTATTATTACTACTATTGCTGAAAGGGTCTGAAGCTGTATGCTTACTGTGCCATTTCTTTTCCTCTTGCAAAAATAGATGTTACAGTGCTGAAGCAGTGTACCATTACTCAGAGCGGTAGTAAGACCTGCATAGGTGCAGAGAATTACTACAGCACTGGATATCTCTAGTTCTTAGTTCAGTGTTTGTTGCAGAATTGGCCTTTTGAAGGTTTTCACAGCATTTTTTTTCATCGGAGAACAAATTTAGCTTGAATTAATTCTTAAATATTTTCCAACAGGAGTATGACAAAATCAATGAATGAAATCATACAATTTCTAATTCTGTTCTTTACTTTAAGAATTCATCTTCCTCAATAAAATTGTGTTAAGAGATCTTCGCTGTATTGGCAAAGTATCTGTTTTCTGCAGAAGGGACACTGAAGTGCTTGCCAGGCTTCTGTTTTCTCAATATCCAGCTAAAACCATTAAGTTGTTAAAAGCAGTAAATGTTTGTAGGCTATGTAGAGAATTTCACCTGTTTGTGGGGGCTATGGTTTTGGTGCGATTTTTTGTTTGTTGGTGTTTGGTTGGGGTTTTTGATATAATGGTCAGATAATTTCATGAATACTTAGCAACCTGTATGTTTAATCCTACAGAGTTACCTTCTGATTGTAGTTTGCAGTCAGGGAACCGAGAGAGTCCAGAGGTTTTTGCTTCTTGCTCACTGAGTAAATGATAAGGGTAACTGTGCAAGAAAACTAGCAGTTCATCTGCTTCAAAGCCATTGCTAATACAGCAGGTCTTTTACTGTGCTATATGCATGTTTTTTATGTGGTAGTAATGATGTGTAGGTGCCAGTCCTTGCAGAACACAGTGCAGAAGCATTTTCAATCATACACTGTTTTGTCAGAGTATTGGAATGCAAAAGGTAAGGAATTCTTTCCTGGGAGGATATTTGAGGTTTAGGAAAAATTGGTATGCGGGAGGGAGCACTTCCAGCTAAGTTACTTGAATGACCCTTTCTAAAGTGACACATGAGAAACAGAAGAAATTTCACTTTCACAAGCTTATTGACAATTTCTGTCCGAGTGCTGTGCAATGCTGCTCTTCTGTGAATCTGTCGCAGGAAATCATCTCAGACTTGTGCCAAGAGCTCTAAATGCCATTCTAATGCAATGCTAATATTCTTTAGGGTACATAATGTAATAAAACGGGGAAATACAGACAGATTTAGGGCATTAACATAGTAATTTAATAACTTCCATTTAAAATAAAACCAGCATGTTGCTTATGTTACTGTTAGACTTTTTAATTATAAACCTGCTGTGCCTCCAAATTTTTATGCATTTCCTCATTTGTAAGTGCATTTTTTATTGTTGCAAGCCTTTTGCTTATCACTGTAATCCAGTGGTGCCTGGAGGCTAGGGTCCCAATGTGTAGCAGGTACCGTGCAAGCATCTTGGACCTTGGAAGGTGTGCGCAGTTCACTTGGTTTATTTATATTAATCTAAGCTTTAGACATCTATTGTAGACGCCACAGTTCATCCTTATGAGATGTTGATTTTCCCATAATGGCAATTTGGAATTTTAGGCTCCTAAAATTCATCCTCCAATGTATGTCTAAGTGAGTATATAATGACACTCTGTATGACTCACACTTAAGCAAGGAAAATGTTTTGTGGAGTACTCATATCAGGAAAGGCAAATTACAATTTTAGCATCTGTAATACCTCTGCAAGGCATGGTGATGGATAGATTGTAGTTCTTGCTCTTGCCATGAAGTTTTGGGACACTGAGAATGTAGGCATGCATTTTTAAAGGAAGGCAAGTATTTTTAAAGGAAGTTTTCTTAAGTATGACTTGCAGGAGCCCAACAAAGTAGTTTCAGCTTAACATAGTATATATAAAAAAAAAAGTTACGTAAAGAGACTGAAGTCACAGGTGTAAGACCACCACTGTGAATAATACCCATTATCTTATTCATTTTGACATATACTCTTCTTATAGTTTTTAATTTCAGACCTGCTACAGTTTTCTGTCTGCTTCCTCCCAAGTGTCCATGCCCTTAGTTGAAGGAACAGATAGACAGAATCACTCCTAACTTTGAAGTAACAATAATAAAACAGTTTAAAGGAATTGGTTTTGTTGTAACAATGCCTCAGATCCTAATTTGCCCTTGGATAAAGCTCGCAGTCTGAGGGAGAGGAGGGGAGTGCTAGATATTTTTTATTTTTCACTGACAGGGAAGCATGCTGGTTAAGCAAAACTCAGTGGACACTAGAGGTTGTCTCGCGAAGCTGGTTGCTGTTATTTTGCCTCTTTTCACGTTCCCATTTTTTTCTGTACTTAATAGAACACAGGAAACTGGAGGCACTGTCACTTAAAAATGGGGGGTTTTCAGGATGTTGCAACTTTTATATGTGTGTATGTATGTGTTTGACACCTGTGCTGTAGGTTGTTGACTTGCAATTTATTGTGTGATCTGCAGCAAACAGAAATAACTCTTTGATGCTTACTGCTGTCTCCAAAGGTTTGGGGAACTTTTAACTTCTTTTAGTTGATGTTTGAAGAATGAGTGCATTACCAGTTGCTGTTATCAGTGCCTTTTCTGTGCTCCGCAGCCTCTGCAGTCATTGTCCCTCGCAGATTCCAAGCTGAAGACTGAGGTCACTATCATTATTAATGCCTTGGGCAGCAATACTTCTCTAACAAAAGTGGATATTAGTGGAAATGCCATGGGAGATATGGGAGCAAAGATGCTGGCAAAAGCCCTACAGATAAATACCAAGCTCAGGTAAGAGAAACGTATCTGCAGTAAAAGATAGAATCGCTTAATAATACTGAAGTTGTTTGCTTATTCTCAAGCTGTTTCTCTTCAGAGCCCTTCTAGGTAAAGCTTTATGGTGTCTCCATTTGGAAAGATTCTCCTTTTTTTTTTAAAAAAAAAAAACAACAACCACAAAACAAACAAGGGAAGCAAATTGTCTCTGCAAAAACATTTCCATAACTGAAACTGGAGAAAATTATATTTTCTAAATTTAAACAGAAAGGCCTCTTGTTGGAATAAGAAAGCTCTAAATTTCCTAGAGTCATAGGAAAAAAAAAACCAAACCCACCTTGATATAGAGCTCTGGATATCATCTAATCCAATGTCCTTCACAAAGCAGGGCCAACTTTAAAGCTATCCAAGGTTGCTCAGGCCCTTGTCCAGGCAAGTTTGGAGACCTCCAAGAACAGGGATTTCACAGTGTCTCTGGGAACCCCGTTCCAGTGCTTAGCTGCTCTCTTCTGTTCTGCTCTGTCTTTTCTACTGGAGGCCTTCCCAGCAGAGAAAATTCTGGTACTTGGGTTGGAAACTAAAGTAAATTGTTCTTTGTCTTCTGCAGTATCAGTTTGTAGGAGAACTAAGAGCATGTGGAATTCAGAATGTGTAGCAGCATGGACCATCCCTCCTTCCCCCCTCCCCTGCCTACAGTGCTGATGGACCTTGGCATCTCTTCTCTGCAACTTCATCTGCCCAACAACTTTACTGCTTTTTAGCACATGTCTGGCACTGTTGGCTTGAGAGTATCACTTTTTTTCTATCCAGCATGTGATTAGCAATAAAACTTTCAATTGGCATGCATCTGGATGGGGACCTCTAAATATGTCACCATCATCAGGAAAGCTAATCCACACTCCTCTTGTCAGACTGTCCAGATGAACCTTCCTCATTGTGCTGTCTGTGTGAAGAGACCACTTTGTGCTTGGTCTCCAAGCATTTGTTCCCTGGGGGATAAGAAATTCCCCAGAACAGTTCTGGCTATTTTGCTCAGAAACAGGGAGCCTGGTCTTTGCATTGCTATGCCCAAACTGAATATTGAAAATGTCAAGAAAACACTGGAGAGGTGGCTTTGGTTTATTGAATGTATTAACCTGAAATGACCACAGTACCTGAAGAAATAAAGCCTTGCCGACTTTCAGGATAGCAGACTGAAATGTTCCACAGTACACTGAATGTCACAGTTGACAATGTCACCACAGTCTGTGGTGTGTTTACAAACTGAATAATGCAATGGTAACTGGCTCTGCTTAAAATGTTATAAAATCACATCCGGGTAGAAATATAAACATACTTTCCAATGACAAAAATATCCAAGGTTTGTCCTTAAGCATACTTGGGGATCTTTGCAGAGTGGGTGGAGAACCTCTCTTCCTCGCCTCTGTCTTTCCATCTAAAAACCAAAGGGACAATTCTGGAACAGCAGAATGGCATCAAAACCTGTGAAACCCTTCCATCTATTTTCTTTTTCTTTAACAGCAGAAATCTTTCTTTGATTTTGTGTCTTTTTTTTTAAGAACAGCTACAACTAGTGCTGTTGCACAAGCAACATTTATCCGCTTGACTGTCTCTTCTGACTACTAATGAGGTCTTTGAACACATGTTCACAAATTGCCAGGCAGTCTGTTTGAGTGGTCTAAATTGGGGAAGGAGGGGGGAGGCTTGATCACTCTTATCACTATTGTGTATTCAAAAGAGCTGCAATTTATGCACCTAACCTAATGACTTATACTGGCAGCTAGTTATGCTGCATGTCGAATCATAGGAACTGTGTGATTAGCTAGTACAGGATTGAATATACAATAGCCTGCAAATTTTGACCACGAATCAGCATGAATTCTTTTCATACCTTTTTCTGTCACTGCAGCCATATAGCCTGTGTAGAACAGAGATTGATCACATCCTGCAATTTTCTTGTTTTTCAGTGTGGGCTTGCAAAGCAGACATTTGAACTTTATTTTTGATGCTGTTCCTGGAAAAAGCTGGAATTTTATCTCCAAATCTCTCTATAAACTGTATTTTAGAAAAGTTATGTTTTTATGTTAATGATGGAATATATAGTACAGAGTGTCCTTTAAAGAAAGGGAAACTGCATTTTATAGAATCTTTGTCAGTAACTTCTGTGATTTCAAGGTTTTAGCATATAACTAAAGACAAGTTTTTAAAATGTTGCCTTCCACTATATAATTTTGAACGTGCAGCGTTGTGTTATTTCAGTATGCAAAGTTTTGATATAGATTTATTTGGTGATTCTTTAATTTTTTTTTTCTTTCCTCTCCCTCCCACCTCTTAGAACCGTAATATGGGACAAGAATAACATCACTGCACAGGGCTTCCAGGACATAGCTGTGGCACTGGAAAAGTAAGTTCTCAAGCAACTGAAGGACTGATGAATAGGCCAAAGACTTAGATCCTGAATGATCTGAGCAGCTGCTGTTCTCACTGCAGTCAATATGATCTGAATATGCTGAGTGGTCTCAATTTTAAGCATCAGGGTGTTTAATCTAAAGGAAAATTTATGAGTTCACATCCTTCAAAAGGATGGGAAAAAGGCTCCATGATTCTTTCATCCTTCCTCTGCTATGAGCATTAAGGCCATTGAGTTCCGCTGTTAGCATTAGAATTCTGAATTTGAGAATATTTTCCCTTTTCTTCATTCTCTTGTGCTGATAGCATGCAGAAATTCTATTATAGTTAGTGAATGAATCTGTATATAATAACAGAAAATTACTGAAGCATGCCTTTGTAGTCTGACTTTTTTTTCTTTCCCCCAGCAAGTTGAAACTAATAGTGATAATCTCAGGAACTGCAGTTCATTGTAATCACTGTGGTCTGGGTCATTTTTCTTCCCTGAGCTTACTCACAGTTGCAGCCGTTGCCAGTGATAGATGCTAAATGACTTTCATGTCTCTCCATTTCCATCACATTTCTTTATATGTTATTATTACTTTTCTAAAGAGGGAAAAATTACAGATTTAAATTAAGATGCAGTTGCAGTTGTTTCATGTCATTAAATGCCTCCGACAGGAACAAAAGCTTTCTTTAGAAGGTGAAAGTAACATACAATTGCTAGTTTCTAGACAAGATGTCTTGCAAAACTGTATAACTACTTAAGGGAGCATCTTAAGCCTTGGAGGGATCATGAGGCTAGAGCTTATAAAGTTGCTTGTTTTATGAACATGTTGTAGCTTATATACTTGGATTCAAAATGAATTCAGTTGCACTGATGGGGGAAATTATATAAATGGTGTATAATTAAGCAAATCATCTTGAAGTGATTCCATTGATAGCAATGAATAATAATTTGCAAAGGTTATTTGTCAACTTGCAGACATTTCTCTTTTAGAGAGCAATAACATGTACATTTATGAGAAAGTCTGGTAGAAAAGAAAATACGCTTATTTTCTGGTTAGCATCAACTTTACTTTTCTGTTCTGAAGTGCTTGGATAAGTAAATCGAAATGAGGGGAAAATCCTAAGGCAAAAGCAAATCATCTAAGCAGAAAAAGAAGAAATGCTACAGATAATGGTGTGACATTGCACTTAGCTGAGGTGACATCTCATTTATTTAACTTGGAAGCTGAAGTCATTTTATGTCTCCTGTAACATTTTAAAGCTGTTAAAACCATTGATAATATCACAAAATAAGCCACAAGCAACAAAGGTTTAAACTTGCAGGAGAGGGACTGTCAATACTGGCTGAAAACAATTAGCCTTCAAACAATCCATCTCAAAGACATATTGAGAGCATCCTCCACCATATGTTTCCTAAAAATACATGAAGCCGTCAATATTCTGTAGGAAAGAATTGTTGCTCAAAATGGAATGAAATATACTGAAGATGCTTGGGGGTATGTGTGTTATGTGTGTTGTTTTGATTTTGTTCTTAAGAAAAATAGTCATATACCGAACCACAAAAAAGAAGCAAGCAGGGCTTCTGTAGTATGATGATGAGGCTGAGGAGAATTGGGAAGGATCATAACAGACTGAAGATTGTTTTTTCCCTTCCTCTCGGCTTTTCTTCATCTGTTTATAGCTGTGTGAAAATGTTGTTCCTGCAAGGGAATTCCAGAAGCATGGCTGTTGGCAGAGTTGCCCCAAGGGTGTCCCAGCCAGCTGATGTGAGATGCTGAGAGGATCTTCTGTAGAGTCCAGTATAGGTGTCAGTTAAGGAGAGCATTTGAGAACCGTGGGCCTCCTGTTCAGCCTGGCCATTAAACAAGGACCTGTACCTCTGTATATCATTTTAATATGAAAATAAGCAAATGCTTGTGCGCTTCGAAGCCTAGAGCCCACTCTGTCATAAAACTGCAGGATTGCCCCATATTTATTTCTAAAAAACATTTTTTTCTGTATGGACTGACTGAAGAAATAGCCCAAGTTCTAAAATCTGATGGGAAATGCTGGGATTTGTGAGAGGGCTACAAATTCTTCCCTTAGCAGTGATATGAAATTTGCATGCCCAAGCCTGCAAAACAGATGATCTTATTTCCGTTTTTAAAAAATAGGCAGTAAAATCATCTTCCTGCAGCAGAGAGTGTATGTCATGAATGGAGCAGAAGTTACTACAAGGGAAATAAGGTGGTGAAATGTAGCACTGTTGTTGCAGGTGCTGTATGTAGAGGGAGAGACACAAGAGGTTTTTGAGACACCCTTTCCAGTCCATGAGTACTTGTCTGAAATTTAACATCCTTTAAATATAGGTATTTTGCTGAGAGTATTAATGTGTTATGAAATTACTGGATTATTGAATTGGTAGAGACAAGAGAGACAAGTGGGGTGTTAAAAAGAAGAATGGAGGAATATTTTAGACTTCAAAGGAAACAGAGAAAAATGAAGTGTGAAGATAAATATTGCTCTGATGATCAAAGTTGAAAAGCAAGCTTTAAATTCTTGGGGTTTTTTTGCCCCTAAGAGCTGGTTAATTCTTAGATGAAAATAAAGTGGCATTCCAATACAATGCTGTCTGTCTGGAAGGAAACCAAGTTACAGAGCGTTCCTTAGGGTAGTGGTCTTCTAAATTTCTGCCTCTGTGACTGTGTGTCCATGAAATCTCCTTGCCTTTCATTGCCTCCTCCTTTGTGTGTGTGAGGGACACTGCACTAAGCCTTTGACTAAATTGAATTTAGCGTATAATTACTAGCATGAGAGCTGGCAATTATAGATTTCAATGAATGGGACATATTAAATGTCAAACAGCTGCAGAGATCCTTGGAAATCTACCTTCGTTTCTTTTTAACTAACTAAATAAATCTGTCTTTGAACTTGGTATCTTTGACATTTAAAAATTTTCCTCATGCTGGTGGACAGCCAGTTGTTTGTTATTTAGTATTACGTAAGGACACATAACAGGTTCTGTATAGTTTGTGCAGTTCTTTTGAAGGATAAGACAACTAAAAAGAAAAGTTAATTTTCTGGCTGTGATGAAGTAGGCAGTTGGACACTGTGCAAGGACAGGGAGCTTGCTGACTTCACATGAGTAACTGCCTGCCACTGACAGCTATACGTCACCATGTTTATGTTGGGGAGGAAATATGGAAATCTTACATTATCATTTATGGTAAATATGTTGGGTAGAATCAATGAGGAATGAGTGTGTTTGGCAGTTCAAAAGACCGCTGTTGTTCAGAGAGTGGTGTTTCATGTGGCTAAGCAACTGGTGGGAGAGGAAGTGAAAGAACCTTGGAGGTTCACAGTAGTTAAGGTGGCTGCTGTTGGAGTTAGTGTGTTTAGTGAGGGATGGGTCCATTGAAGTCAATGGAGTTTACTCAATTGAAATTGTCAGCTTTAAAGTGCTCAAAAATAGAGGGTTCCAACCATATTTATATAGCTCTGGATGGAATAGGAACAGACGGTTAGTGGGATGTTTGCAGACAGCCAAAGGAGGAGAAAGAAATGTTTGTAGGAAATTAAGGCTAATTGAAAATAGGAAGAATAATTTACTTTCCAGGTTTTAAGAACTTCTTGCTCTTTTTGTATTCAGTTATTCAATTGTGAAGGTGTGTGGACATACCACTGCACGTAGCATTTTAGGTTTAACTGTGTCATGCTAGCCAATTTATGTTCTCAGACTTTAAATACAATTTTGACTCAAGACCAAAATCTGATCTTTATTCTCATATCACAAAAGTGGACAAAGCTACAGAAATATTTTGCAAACAAATAAGTAAAATCCAGGGAGCAATTGTTTGCATAAAGCAATGTGGAGATGCTACAATTGTTTTTTCATCTTTTATTAAAAATTCAACAAGTGTCTTCAAATTGCTGTAAACACAAGAAGTTACTAATTAGTAAATTTTCAAAACTCAGTCTTTTAGTTGCTATCTATCTGTTGCTGAATATTTCCATTTAGACTTAAATCTGACAGAATTGCCATGATTGCCATGACAGAGGCACTGACACTCCCTGTTCTGTTTTGATAGAGGAAAAAGTAATCCAACCTTGTGCACAAAGGTACAGAGGGTGGATAGGCCTTTAAGTGACAGCCACTGCGCATTGGCCACTTACCTGCATTTTTTGCTTTTCTCCACCTCTATCTAGTGGCAAAGAAGAATTAGCAGCAAAAAGTAACATGGATGCCTCCAGTTAGACCACTTACAAATGTGAAAATCGCATTCTTAGTACCTTCCACTGACAAGCTAGATGCATTTTATTTCTCCCTTCTAGTTTATTCTTCATAATGAGATACAGTAATTAGGTTAACTTTTGTTATTAAAAAAACTTTTCTTTTTCTTTAGGAATTATACTTTGAGATTCATGCCTATACCGATGAACGATGCTTCCCAAGCACTCAAAACAAACCCTGAGAAAACAGAAGAGGCACTGCAAAAGGTATTGCATATACCACCAACGTACAGAAATAAACCCACTAAAAATAAATTAATCATTTTAATTGGCTGTGATTTCATGCTTGGCTGAGTAAGAATTCTAGGCTAGGTTCATTGTTTGTTTGATTTGCTTGGACGTATATGTGGTAGTCAAGTGCTGCAAGACCTCGAAGGGCTTTTTATTCCAAAGAATGGTTGGAGTGAAGGGTGAAGGAATGCAATGGTGTAGTATCAAAAAGCCATAACTAAATAAGTGCAAGCTAAACCTTGTATTGCTGTATGCATAACTATGAAAGTGAGAGTTAGAAACTGGCATGTTTCTTACATATGTGCTTGTGCCTATTTCCATGTGTTTAGAGTTATTGGTATGCGTTCTTTATTTTGGCATAAAAAATGCAGCCAATGCTGTACAAGACAAAGGATGCTCTTTAATCTGGCAGAGGATAAAAACATTTACTGCTTGTGTTTTATATTGTACATATAAAATTCACACACTATGTTGCCCTAAATAAACAGCTGCACCAACATGTTCTCTTGGATGAAGAGGTGTTGACAGTATCTGTAGCTGTTCCACTTGCATGAGTTATGAAATTCCCAGCTGAGTTTTAATATAGTAAATCTTGCAAGTTCCAAATGAGCATCCTGCTCAATCAGAAAGCATACAGTTCACATCTCTTTAATGAGTAGTTTCCCTTCAGCCAGCGTAAGGTCGTAAAAACCTTATAAATAGTTCTTACAGATAACTGATTAAAAAGCAAATATCTGTGATCCTTATTATTAAAGAAATTTTCAGTGAAGTGATTCTCACAGGGAAAAGTGCTGGTAGTTATCGTTTCTTTGATGCTTGAAAATGATCTTAATTCTGCTTTAAAAAATCTGAATCATGGGAAATGAACTTATTTCTTACATCTTGTTTAATACAATTGTAGATAAGTTCATACGTAGAATGATAGATGCATCTCTGAAAAAAATGTCATGAAGCTTCTGGCCGTACAGATTTAAAGTCTGTGTGTTAATTAGGCATTATATACAAATAGCATTTTCTTTGATTCATCTCAAAGTTTCTAAACCTGGTTGGCCCTGAGTTTGTTTTAACACTTGTGGTTCAGGCTTTCTTTACACAAGACAAAACTCCAAAAAAGGTAACAGTCTTGGGGAGCATTGCTGCAAATGCAGCTAATTCCACGCAGGTAGGAACACCTGCCCGCACAGACAAAGCTCTCATGCCCGGTGCAGGGACACCCGAGCTGACTGACTGACTGATGTCTCAGGAGTGTCCATAAGCTTCAGCACACCACAGCCTGAGTACAATGAAGAGTGCTTCTGGTCCTGGTCCAGCACCAGATGGACATAGTAGCTAACCTCCCAAGCTCTGGTATCTTTGCGGCATGCTTTGCGTACAGTGTGGGCAAACTGGATAAACCCTGCATTGCTGTGGGGCATGGTCAAACTCCTCCAGTTCTTGCTGCTGATGCAGGTTCTGAGGTGACCATCAGTCCCTACTAGTCTCTGCCTCCAGGACCTGCTGGCCACTCTACCTATCCTTTTCCCTCTCTTCCTTTCAGACCAGATCCATCATCTTTGATGAACCTTTACTAGTAGGGATTTTTGATTCGACTAAGTTTGATAGAGCCAGGTTAGGGGGTTACTCTATGTGCCATTAAGCTGGCTGATGGTAGATGTTTACTGCTGGTGACAGTTGTGGTGGGCTGTGACCAGCAGCTGTGGGTAGGAATCACTTGTCTTTGAAGAGCTTTTATGTCCTGCTTAGCCTTAAGTAACTTTTGAACTGAGGCTCCTGTACAGGTTAGGCACTTTTAATGTATTTTATATTCTCTCTAGATCTGTGTCTTTGCAGTGGGCCTAATGCATCTAAAGAAATGAATCAACTATCTTGTGTCATCATGATCTATACTACAACACTTTATGGATAGCGTCCCTTCAAATATTTCTCAAACCTGGGTCTACTCCTTTGTCAGCACAACTTACTAAATTGTTCAAAACACAAGATTAATTCAGAAAACACTGGCAAAAGCACAGTGTTTAGCGATGTTTCACTAGTCCGTGAGTGAATGAGTATTTGTCAATGTAATTATTAAGCATTGAGACACACAGAATAGGGTTTGCAGATAACAAACAAATACTTGGGCAGTTTTTGCTGTCAGTCTCCATTTCTGATATGGCAGCAAAATAGAAAGGAAATTACAATGTGAAAAGTCCAATCTGTTTCCTAATCTGACTTTGTTTTTTAGATAGAAAACTACTTGCTTCGTAATCACGAGACCAGAAAATATCTACAAGAGCAAGCGTACCGGCTGCAGCAAGGCATTGTCACTAGTACCACTCAGCAGGTGAGAACTTGATCTTTATTGGTACTTCTCGATGTCTAAAATCTGCCTGGGGACAGAGTTCTCCCTCTTTCTGTCAGACTAGCTTAAAGCAAGATGGTGCCTTGTGGCTGATACTTTGTTTCACAAGGAACCATAATTATTAATGATAATTTTTTTGAATGTAAAAAAAGGCTTTTGTGAGAGTGAGGTCTTATGTATAGCAATACTATGTAGAGAAAGACCTGAGCTCTTTCTGAGTGAACTACTGTTGGAGCCAGGAACAGTTTAGTTCATTCATGCTGAGGGGTCTGTCCTTTCGGCAGGCTCTCATCAGTGTGACAAGCATCATCATAAGGCTGTGCCAGTTCTGGTGTCTTGAGTCGCTTCCAGTCTCTCTGCCTGGCACTGAGCAACCATGTAAACGTGCCCTTAGACACCACCAGAGCAAATAGCCTTAGAGAGTAACTCATCATCTACCTTACGCCTTTAGAACCATTTACTTAGAGGGAGGGAGCAAAGGTATTTGGAAGCCTTCTGTCCTCTTTATAGTCTGGTCATCTGAAAAGGCTTCCTGTCTAACACAGCCCAAAATATTGCTTGAAGCTGGGAAGCTTTTCTGTTTTGTCAACCACTACCAGGTTTCCTAAATGCCACGTGTTGTTCTGGTTTTTTGGGGTTTTGTTTGTTTGTTTTTGGTGGTTGGTTTGTTTGTTTGTTTTTGGTTTGGTTTTTTTTTTTCCCTTTCTCTTAAGAGGACTATGAGCATTTTCTGTTCTAGTGCATTTCTTGCCAGTAGCCTTCAGGGCTGTCTTCAGCTCCAGTACACCACTGAAGCAAGCTGGTGTAAGCAGAATAAAACTTATGGCCTTTGTTTTAAACTTGCTTCCATGTTTCTCTGCACCAGTTTTGCTCCCATGCGAATGGAAGAGCAGAGCAAACAGGAGAGGGATATCTGTTTTGCTCTTTGCCTGAATCAATGAAATTTCTCTCTGTTCTTGGCAATTTTTTTTGGTGAAACTTAATTCAAAGTGGCCTTTTCCTACCTGCATTATTCAAGTTTAATGGGACGGTATTTTATTACTAGAGCCTGAAATTATACTCTAACCTCTTAACAGAGAAAATGGTACGTGGAGATGTACTGGCACTAAAAACTGCAAAACTAGCATTGCTTTATTTTATTTTAGTAATTTATCTGTTCAATGCCACCTTTTTTTTTTTCCCAAAGTTAATAATCTCCATATGAATTAAGTTTAGATCTTTTTATAGCTTGGTGGTTTTACTTGTGCTTTTCTCCAACAACCATGCACACATCAGGTTTCAGTAAATGTAATTTACTGTTATTTTGAAAGTAAAATTACTCATTTCTATATTAAATCGTGTCAAATAATGATGGATTTTAAAAACAATTTTAAAAGAGAACCAGAAAAGATTCTGTAGTTAGTATGGTGGAGTTGCATTATTATTCCCAGAGTGTATTTTTTTTTTCAGTCCAGATATCCCAATGAGACTTTCCACTGTCTAATAATTAATTAGCTTTTTGTACTTATACAACAAAAACCACCCAAAACCCTTTGAAGAAGAAGAGTCATGTGGAGCAGAAAAGGAGCATGCTGTGAAATTATTTCAGTTCTTGTTGCTAATGATAAAAGATGCTAGAACTCGACTTTATATGATGATGACACGTGCACTCAGATGTTGCTTCAAAATGTCAAATAGCCAGTTCTAATGAATGCTGTGTGGGCTGATAAAGACTTTTAACTGTTATATCTCCCTGCCCCATATATCTTAATCAAAACTGACTATATGTCAGGCATTCTTATTGGTTTGTCTTGTAAGGATACAGATATACCACCCGCCTTGTATTTGCAGCATGTTGAATGAATTGTGTTGCAGATACAGATTAAGTTCAATTTATCCCACTGTGAAAGGTCTGATGGAAACTTCTGCTGTATAGTTCCCTTGCAACTAGGAATATTTGCATTTTGAAAGAATACTCCAGAAGCCTGTGCAATTGCATTTTGCTTAGACAGGAGAAATCTGTGTTGGTATTTGTTGAATGGATAGTGACAGACTTTCCTTTACTGCCTGAGCTTCTTAATAGTTCAATGACCTTCGGAGCTAAGCGTTAGATATATCAACAACATTTTCAGCGTTAAACTTGCTCCAAAAACTGGAACAACACTTGAACTGGATAACTTGTTAGTTATTTGCAGTTATCCTGGAGGTAACTGTGGGGAAAATATCCCAAAGCATTTATTTTTTTTTAATGGTAAAGTTTTATTTATTTTTCCAATATTTAGGTGTGTCTTTATGAAATATAATGCTTTCCTTCAGTAGCATTAATATACCTCCAAGCTCTGATCATGCATTTCCAGATTGTTGTATTGTCACTACAAATCTCATCACGCTGCTATTGATTTGCTACCTGGACTGAATTCAGTTTGTGTTTGACCAGCGTTCTGATGTTTTATCTTCTCTATTTCTTTTGTTCAAGTAGATGATTGACAGAATATGTGTCAAAGTGCAAGATCATCTCAACTCTTTAAGAAACTGTGGTGTGGATGCTGTGCAAGAAGATGTCAAATCTGCAGAACGGCTTATGCGGGATGCTAAGAACTCCAAAACAGTAAGCCTTTCCCAGCATACTGGTAATAAGGAGAGTGGTTCATTATGTGCTTGCAGCTTTTCTCTTTTGGGGGAGCTGAAATAACATTGTGTCACAAAAGAGTATTTTCTTCAGATGATCAGCTGTAAGTAGTATTTAAAGTCATAAAATAATTCTAATTTATAAAGTCTTTGATTTAGCAGAGAGATTTCCTATTTTTCCAGATTTGAAGACAGGTAGTGATGAGCCTACTTTCTGAAGATATTCTTTCTGTCTTACAGCTCTTACCAAATCTGTATCACCTCGGTGGAGCTTCTTGGGCAGGAGCGAATGGTTCACTCTCCAATCCAATCCAAGAGACACTTGAATCCATGGCTGGAGAAGTCACAAGGGTTGTGGATGAGCAGCTCAAGGTCTGTGGATAGATGTGTGGCCATCTCTCACATGCAGAACTAACTAAATCTGAAATCTTCTGTTGCTAAATGCAAATTTTTCTGATTTTTTTTTTATATACTTCTCAGCATATTTATACACAAGCTATCTTTTCATTATTGGTTTCTTATAACTTTGTGCCTTATTATCTGAATACTTGTCTGGTTTGGAATGAAAAAAAATTGCTTTAGTGTTTGCTGTGGGCAGAAGGAGCATATACTGTTTATTATCATTTTATCTTCTAGAAGAGGAAGACTTAGCAGTTTCTCCTTAGGTCCTTAATAAAGGCATCTCTCAAGCACCCCAAAAAGTCTCATGCCCTGGAGAAAAGTACTCACTAGTTAAGGTAGCCCACTGGAGTGAAAGCTGCTTTTCTGTAGACTCCATTGCAGATTTTTTTTTTCCCCAGTAGCCACTTTTGAACCCAGTGCAGAACATCCACTTTACTGTTTGGTTTGGATAATTTGTATGTATTGAGAGTGCCCTGAGAATTGCTACAGGCAGCTTTACAGGAAATCTTTTCACAAGTTGGCTGTCAAACCTCAGTTCTTGAAATAGACGTCATTGATCTGTAAACATTTTCACCTGTGTGTTCAGCCAGCTCCTGCTCAGAAACTTCTACGTTCAATTATGTTAGAGCTTACTGTATAATACGCAATAGTCATCCACACAGCATGTGTGAAGGTACCAGTCCAGGAAGAAGTCGAAGTGGGGAAACTTCAGCAACTGTTGGGATCAGTATGGAACCTGATGGATTTAAGAATATGGTTCTGAGGCAATTCAGATCAACTTAAGTTTATGATTAAGCTACCTTGCCTGTGTTTGATTTATTTAAACTTATCAAAGAATCTGAAAGTGAAGGTTGAACTAATGTGAAAATGCTTCATTCAGTGGGAGCATAATGAAGAACAATAATAATACCACATTACTTATTACTTTTTCAAAATTAAAAAGTGAATGAGGATGGAAATGGTGCTGAATTTTTTAGTATTTTCTTCCCTTTTCCCATTATATGAATTAAGGTTAAGATTCTATATCACTTTTAATTTCTGAAGAAATGTGATTTATCCACAAGATTCTTCCCAGTGGAGCTTCTATGCTATTATTAGAAGGGGAATAGTCAGGTCAGCCCTTCGTGCAAGGCTCATGCACTTAATAAGTCCTGTGCATTTTAGAGAGTCTTATGGAAGGGGGGGCAGGGGCAGAGGCTAGGGGGAAGCCTCTTCACCATTTGGAATGTTACTTATAGTTCCTGGCATAAGATTTAGTTAATGGGTCTTCCATTTGTGCTTTTACACATTTACAGCAAAAGGCACTTTAGCTCAACCATTCTAGCTTTTACATTTCCTTTTGATTTCTGCAGCGTTACAGTGCCTTACAAGAAACTATAAAGTCATAATGCTCTTTGTATATTGTAACACTCATTTTTATTAATTCTACACTCAAAGCTGAAAGGTTTTCCTTTAAGTTCTATGGTGGTGTACTTTGCGTGGAGGGAAAAACATTGAACATGGATTAGGATAGGGTTTTTTCCAGTTGCTTAGGTCAATTCAAAAGATCATTTGCAGTTTATTATTTGTGAAGATAGGTAAGGGAACTCATATAAGTACCGTTCATTTTGTAATTGTTGGGGGGAAAAAACATTTTATGTGCTGTAAGTGGAGTTTCGATTTTTAGCTTCCATGGCAACCAGAAAAAAGTGTTTGGAAATTGCGTAAAGTCAATGAATGCTCTTCAGGCAAATAAGTAAATATATAATTTATATTTTTTTTTAACCTCAAAGAAGGGAAGTGAGAGAAAGGCGTAAGTTAGAATAAGAAAAAGCAGCATCTTGGAGTGAGTTGAGTTGGCCAAAGGAGAAGTTATAGCAAGGCCCTTGCATTTCTTTTCTCCTGCTGGTGTCACTGTGGACAGACAAAACCCGGAGATGCTTTCTTTGGTTGGCAAAGGCCCAAGGGAAAATCGTAGGCAAGATGAATGGTGCTTACTTAGGCAAGAGAAGATTGTTTTGTAGGGACAGGAGTGCTTGAGCTATTCCTGCTAAATCCCATCCGAGTGAAAAGGGTTTGTTGGCTCCATCACCTGTTCCATTTTTTCTTTAGATATCATCATCTTCCAGCCCTTTTTACTCACTGTACCTTTCTCTTGAATGTGAAGAGTCATTAATGGTTGGCAGGATTTCCTTCTCTTCCTTCTGCATGCCTGCTGACTGGCACTTGTGGCCTTGTGACTGAACTGTTTGCCCCTCTACAGTCAATATTGATAGCTGTGAGTTTCCATCACTGAAAGGTTTTGGGATGGAAGTAGGGGGCGGGGAAAGGCTTCTGCAGATACGATAATAGACGCGTGAAATCAGCAGTTGAAGTCCACCACTGAAGAAATTATGTTCCGTTGTACACTTAGAGATCCAAATTCTATTTAACTTTTAAATTGCTCATTCTCTGAGTATTTTGAGTAAAAAAATAATTTTGAAATTTTTAGGTAAGGTCTTTAGTCTTTCCTCCTACTTCCCACTGACACCTTCATGGAGCTTTTCTTCACATGATCCATTTTGAAAAACCATGCTTAGACTGCAATTGTTATTCAGCATAGCAAGTCTTTATCACTTTTATAATTGCGATCCATACCTGTAAATCAAATATTGTAAAGATCAGGCTTCCCTCTATGCTGTGGCAGTTTCATGCTGTGTGTCGTCCTCGTGAATCAACACTTAAAAATCAGTCAATTAAGAGCTATAGTCTGAAAGATACTGGTTTGAATCACTAAAATTATTATGCATTAGTGGTGGTTTTGTTTCTTAGTCAGTATCTCCGTATGAAAATTGCCAGCTGTGGTGTGGGTGTGCAAAGAGAAAAAAGCTCTGATGAGATGACGAGATGGAGTTCAGCTTGAGGTCACTTACCTGTGGAGTGAGATTGAGAAGAAAAGGAAAATCAGTACAGTTTTCAAGGGGTGCAGTTGATTATTTCTGTACAATTTAGAAGCACCTAGGTCAGAGTTAGGCTTACCTCGTATACCATTCCAATGAAACTATGATTTTGCTTCTTTTTTCTTTTATTTGTAAATACCATTTTCTGTTTGGTTATCAACCTTAAGTCTTACTGGAGATGACTTGGCCCATTCCAGTAAACTGTGCTCCGTCCTGTTCTTCTCCCTCTCTTCCTCCCACCTTCCTTTGGTGAAAGCATGAACTAAGGACAATGTCTTTATTCTTCCTGCCATTTTGGAAGCACTGTAGCACAAGAAGATCCCATGGTCACTGGAGTGCAGCAACATGACAGCTTCAGTGTTCAGAGGGACCAGCTGACGGACAGAACCATCTCCTTACTGGTCTTTTCTAAGTAGCACTTCATGCTGGGAGTGGACGTAGGGAATTTGTTTTCAAATCCCATGGTGATGAGCCTTGACCTCTTGCAATCTCTGAAATAAGTTATTCGATGGGAAATTAATTGATGGTTGAACAGCCTTCTGTAGATAACTGAAATATAATTCCTAGGTTGCTGGGACTGGAGACGGAGTAAGGTGGAGAGAATTTGAACAAACAATGATTTCCAGTCTTGTCAGAAAATACTGCGCTGTGTTTATAAATAAATCTGTGTTACTGTACACAGGGTATATATCAGCATGTAGATAAGACAGTATGAATTTAAAATTTAGTTTTCCGGATGACCAGCTGATTGTTTTATACTTTCTGTGGTCCTACCTAACCTTTTTGGATACAAAAATTGAAAGCAATTAGAGGAGAGATGTTTCAGTGATATAGGGCACTAGTAGGGTTTCTGTGTCCCATCCTGATCCCTATGTGTGTACATTAGAGCTTTCCTGCGCTTTTCGTGACACAAGTTCATATGCATGGATGATTATGTGAGGGAGCCTGCACCTGTAGCAAGGGCTCTTTAGCCTTCTAGTTAGAGCTGGGATTTGGAAAAGAAACCAGTAGGTGATAAAATAGGATTTAAACGAGAATTACCTTTTCTCACAGGCACAGAGAGGAGATAAATCTAATGCAATTGAAAGGGGCTTCATAGCATAACTTCGTAGCGTTGAGGTATATATGAAAGATTGTTCCAAGAGAAAGTTTGAGGGAAGAAGTTGGCTTTTTACCATCAGCAGGGGAGACCTTATTTTAAGAACAAAAAGAAAGTTGAGGGTGTTGAGGGGTAACACAGTCCTGTTTCTGGAGTGTGTATGGTTTTCTTCTGTCCTGGGTTGGGGTTTTGATCAGTCATTTAAAAAATATAAAAATGGTTGACTGCACCAAAGGTCCACTATGGACTTCCATGCATGTAAATGAGATCCATATATTAAAGGTTTGTATGCACATTGCAAATCATACTTGAAGCTTCATAACATTTGGCTTGTATATTCCAGCCCTGTACAACATGCCAAGTTCTCATGAGTCTCCTTTCTTCGTATACTTATGCCTCTTACAAATTGGCAGATTTGGAACATTGATGAAAATTGCTGATTCAGGGCCCTGTTTAGAGCAAAGGCAGCTGCAGCAGAGCATCCACTGCTTCTGCAGCACACACAGAGGCAGCAGTGGTGGGTGCCCAAGGGAAGCTAATTTATTGTTCTGACAGTTAAACATACAGAGATGTAAATGTTTCGTGCTTTAAAAGGCAAACAAGTACTGTTGTGGGTCATTTTCTAAACAAGTATTCTGCTCATCCTTAGCTTTATTTTGTAAAATGCCTTTTATATTGCAGCTGGATTGCAAAATGGATTGGAAATTAGGAATAAAACTTGTAAAAACTACAAGTATAAAAGCGTCATAATGCTATGCACCAGAATAATGCTGTAGTCTTGCAGCTAATGAAGATCTCAGTACCTGATGCTAGCTTTTGCTTACTGTGCTGCAGACGCTCCTTGAGTCTATGGTGGATGCAGCGGAAAACCTTTGCCCAAATGTAATGAAGAAAGCTGGCATCCGTGAAGACCTGATTGAGGCTAGCACTGAGAAGATTTCCATCCCACGCACTTTTGTGAAAAATGTCCTCTTGGAGCAATCTGGAATTGATATCCTCAATAAAATTAGGTACTTTAAAAAACTAGTCTAACAAAATTGGTTATAGAATTTGTATTTTGAGTTGCATGTATGTGTGTTTGTGTAGTAGAAGATTTTTGGAATGCTTTTGTGACTCACAAGAAATCATATTAAGGCATTCAAAGAGTGGGAAATTGTCCTAGAAGTCTGGTGTATGTAGGTAAGGAGATTCAAATATTTGGAATATCCAGGACTGTTGATCCTTAATGCATGTCTTTCTGTTTTATTTAGTAAGAGTTTTGGATAATGGTACACAAATAACATTGTAATGACTGATAATTTTTTTAAACCTATTGAAGTTCTCAGGTAACACTGAATTACAGTAATAGAAGGAAATGGCACTTATTTGCTTTGAGTGTTAACAAAGTTTACTCTGTTGCTGCGTTTAGTCTCGCCCTGTTGCTGTAGCAATCACTTTTAACTTTTTTGTTTGTGTAGGTATTGTGCACAGCAGACAGACATACTTTAAAAATGGAAATTTGGATATTCAAACCACAAACCTGGAGCAGAAACAGTTACCTTAAACAACCCTTAGTTCACTCCTTAAAAAAAAAAATGGGGGAAAAGGGCTTTTAGCTGACCTTTTACTGAATCTTTTTTTCATATTAAATATGTACCAGAGAATGTATTTATGCAGTATAATGTGGTTGACCTGTACTTAAACCTTTGCAGTTGCCATCATTGGGCTAAGGAATCCTTTCTGCTTGATGGAAAAGCATGACATTTTGCATTGTGATGCTAATATCTTTGCAGAAGAGGAAAACAGTAAGACTTAGAAATGAGTTTTGCAGAGTGCAGCAAAATTGGCAGGAAAAGATGTTAAAGAATTTCACTATGCTTTCAGAGTGTTTAAAATGGTTCAGGGAGTGAGTTTTCTTCATTTCACTTCAGTCCTATGAAACAAATCTTGGCCCTGAGACAATAATAGTGCCCCTTCCACCTGTAGAAGCTACAACTGTCCGTGGGGTGAAGCAGCCAAACTGTCATCCTTCCTGCCTTATATTATTTGAAATTAATATGTAAATAACTGACGAAAACCCTTTCACTTTTATTCTCTTCCCACCATGGCTTGGCCACCATTCTGCCTCCCTATGAATTGCATTGCCTTTCCAAGGAGTTTCCTACCTTTTCCCTCAGGCTTTCTGCAGCAGTAGTGGTAGCCCCCGGTGGAAATAGCTTTGTTAATCCACTGCAACTCAGTCCACATATAAAAACCTTAAAACAAAATCATGTTCCTTGCTGCTGCAAGTGTCAGTTGAAGCAGTTGGCCTTGAAATTGTAGAGGCAGGAGAGACAGAGCTTCAGGCTGCAGCTGAGGCATTTGTGCTTGTCAGCTGCAAATCAACTGCCCTCCACAGCCTGAGCCTGTTGTATCGTGGCCAAAGACGGGACCCCGAGGGAGCAATTCAAGGTACACATTTCTTTGATAGGAATTTACCAATGAAACCTCAATTCAGTGTATGGGTATGTTGGTGTTCCAAGTATGTGCGTGTAATGGGAATGGCTGATGTGTAGTTCTTGAGGCAGAAAGTGGTTACCTGGAGCAAAAAGAAGCAGCAAAGTTGTGATGGCAAAGACTGGAGAAGCAATATTGTACAGTTGACCTTCAGCTGGCAGACAAACATGGAAAGGAGCTGAGGAAATGAGTAGATTGTAGTCGTTCAGTATAGTACTGTTAAACAGGCAGCACTATCCTAATCCCATTCGTTGGAGATTCATGTTTCCTCAACTTCAGTGGCAAAGTGAGTTTCACATGTGGTTTCTATTCAGCTCTCATACCCAGATGTTTTCATTTCAGCTCTTAGAAAAATGTTAGGAGCAGGATAAATATGGTACAGAGGCTCTTGTGTTTATTGTGTGATTCATGAGTTTATTTCTGAAACCTGCAGTCATGTATCCTGACACCCTCTAATGTTTTATTTCAAATAAAGTGACAGCACTGTGGATAATCATTGCACTGTTGAACATGTAATAAAGACAAAATCCTCCTGCGTGAATTAAAATTTTCTCTGTTTCATTTTTAACTCTCACACAGTGAAGTAAAGCTGACAGTGGCTTCTTTCCTGTCTGACCGAGTCGTAGATGAAATCCTGGATGCACTTTCCCACTGCCATCACAAACTGGTGAGTAGTTGCATGGTCAATATTTGAATCTGCTGGGTATCATAACAATGCCATTATATTCCTAAGTTGTTCAGTTTCTCCTTAGCACAGCTCTATTTTGAAATTGTTCTTGTTTTCATTGGCCTCACTTGACATCATTTGAAATGTGATCATGGGACTCTTGCCTCTTTGCTTTAAGGCGGATACAACCTCGGAAGAGGCTGCATTATATATTTGTCTTATTATCTTTTACACAGTTATCAGATCTAAAACTAAAAATGCCATCAGGATGCAACATTGAGTCATTAGTTAAGAACAGTGCCAGTATTTGTCCTGGTGAGATGATAAGGGCTGCTTGCTTGTGAGATTAGAGGTGAAATTTCATTCTTTAGAGAGAGACTGCTGAAACTTCGAATGAATATACCTTGAGGCTCCTTCGGAATGTAGGTATCAAGTTTGAAGAGAAAGGAGTAGAAACGTAGGAAAGGAAACACTGTTTGTCATTTGAAGGTGTTGAGCTGTCAGAGGCTCAGTTATTCTTTATAAAGGTACTTGCTTCATCAAGAGTAGAAAAAATAAACAACTTTATCTACAGAAAAACATTTTGATTTCTAATGCAATTCTCTAAGGACAATCCAGTACTGTTTGGGGTTTTTTTCAGAAGCCACTTGTGTGGGCATTCTCCTGATTGAAATTGCTCTTATTTCTATTTGAAATTTCTGTGACTTAAGTTTGCAGTCATGAGTTTGTTTAGATGTTTCTCCCCACAAGATAAGGGAAACATATAGATTTCTCTTTATTTCCTCTCTATGAAGGTCCTCATACACAAAACCCAAATCATTCTTCCCCCTGCTCCCCTCCTTTTTCTTAAAAATAAATTAAAAGACTGGGTTATTTGAGGGTGTGTCTTCATGATACAGAGCAGCATTGTGTAAAGGGACAACCTCTGGTCTCAGGAGCTGTGTAGCAGCATTAGCTCGCTGTGTGAGTGGCCACATTAATGATCTCCAGTTGGTCCTGGAGCAGGCTCAGCTGGCGTCAGCAGTGGTATTGCACAACTTGGACATACCCTGGCCCTTGCACAGTAAGTCATTTTCTACTGCCTTTGAGTCATGTCAGTAAGAATCCTTTGCACTTTGACCAGCTGGTTTAAAAGCTTCTTTGAAAATTATGGTCCCCAGAACCGGACAGACTATTCCAATGTTTTAATCAACACTTTTATAGGAGTGAAACTGTTTTTCTCCTGATATTTTTTACTCTTCCTATTTACATAGCCAAGGAGAGAAGAATTCCTTCCTCTTGTCAGGGTTTCAGTGGCAGCTCATTTTCAGGACTGGGTTTGCTAGATCTCCCTCCCAGTAATGGCTTCTGGACACTTGACACTTGCTGCTTTTCAGGATTGTGTCCATAGCTAATTGCTAGTGCTCTTAATTCCTAAGGAATGATTCTCTGTACATTCAGTTTGAGTGGGTTTACTTAGGTATCTATTTTGGCCTGCATTAGTAGCATGTCCCTTTCACTGGTTAACTTTCCTTTGCCTCTCTTAGCTGCAGATTATTTCAGATAGTATAGCACTGATGAAAACATTGAAGAGTACAGTTCTCAAAAATGCTGGTAGAGGAACTCCTGTCTAATTTGTCAGTGTTAATCTTCAACTGACAGCTGCAATAAGAGACCTGGCAGTTAGTTCTTAATGCAGCAAAGATTAAATGCGCTGGGCCAGCTCCTTACATTAGAGGGTCACATACTACGAATTCAGTCACCTACAAATGTCTGTGTATGTTGCATTGACACGGTAGCATTTGAGGCAAATTTGAAAAAAAGCACCCTCGTTCGACAAGACCTGAGTTTGCCTAATGTGATGATGATTAGCCTTAATTATTATTATAGCCATTTTAGTGTGATTAAAGATAAACCTGTAACAGCTCTCTGGTTGTTTTTCCTGAGTAGACACTAGACTAAGTCAGCTATAATCAACTTGGGTCATCTCCTTACCCTTTTTGATGGTTAACAAAACTACAATCCACTGGTTGTCATGTTAAGCAGTGGACTGCAGCTCTCCCTAGCTGCCTCTTTGAAGGCTTCTGTGACTAACTGATTTGGACCAGCTGATCTTCAAATACTTGTTTTTAACAGATGTTATTTAATATTCTCTTTAGTTACCAACAGAACTAGAAAATATTTCATCGTTTTTCTGACAACATAAACCCGCTCCACTCCAAGTACAAACCACGGTGGTTTATATAACATTCTCTGTGATCTTAGTAACAGTTTTTGCTGTGCAGATCTAAAGGTGGATTTTACTATTGTTAGGGTTTTTCCTCTCTTGATACTTTTGTATCTTATCCCATAGATTTATCAATGATGAATTTTTTTCTTTTTTTGTGGTAACCCCTACCTATTTCTTCAGTGAAACAGAACTGAGATATTTTGCAAAACTGTTCTGTTTTTTACCTAGCGGATTATAACATTTTGGCCATCTAATAATTATGAAAATTATATTCACTGAAATTGTACATGTCTGTGTTATTTAATTGAAAAAAACCACCCCAAATGGTCCAGGACAAAGCTTCTCTTCCACCCCTTTATTTTCTTTATAATAAAGACAGGAAAAATGCTGAGGAAGCTCCATAATAAGTCAAAATGTAAGATGGCTTTTTAACTCACCTTTTTCCTTTTTTCCTGCTTTACTTCCTCCCTTCCTTCTCAGAATGTGCGATGGAAAGTGTTTTAAGATTAGCACACACAACTGAGCTTTGCTTTTCGTACTTGGTCTTCTAGGATCTGTGGTCATTTAAGTTCTGTAAGCTTTCTGGTTGGGTTTGGTTTGCCTTTGTTAACAGTTTGATCGATTTGTTCCTCTCTTTATCCTTTCCTCCAGGCTGACCATTTGACTAGACGTGGCAAACCACTTCCGCAGCAGGAATCGCTGGAAATTGAGTTAGCTGAAGAAAAACCGACTAAACGCTCTATTATCACGGTTGAGGAGTTGACAGAGATAGAACGTCTGGAGGATTTGGACACTTGTATGGTAAGACACATTCCTCAGTCCATTTGGGTAAGCATGCCAATAACTGGAAGAAAAATGCTTTTCAAAATGTCATTTGATGATTTCATAGTATCAGGAAACTGAAGTTAGGAATTGGCCTCTAGAAACAATAAATGTTAGCTTATGAACATTTTGCCTGAGTTGCACATTGCTGTTCAGCCAAGGAAAACCTTTTCCCTTTTCTTCAGTTCTCCTTTCCTGGTACCTATTCAAGGGCCTTTCCCTTCATACATAGCTACAATCAAGCTAATACAATAAATGTCCCTTCTGCTGGCCACAGTTTCACAGAGGTTCAGTTGCATTAATAAATTGGACCATGATATCCTTTGACAACATGCTGTTTTCTACCTTTGTCTTTATTCTAGTTGACATGGATTTCTCTGAGCCATGACAAAAAATGCTTCTGCCTGGAAGTTATATTATTGACCGTGAACAGAAGTTGATTTTTTAAAATAAGATTTTGCATGTATAAAAGAAATCTTAAAACTTTGAGACTGGGCTGCAAGTGATCCTAGAGGGCAAGCTTTTCAAAAGTAATTGTGTTAGGTGTGTGAGATTCAGTAAAATGCTGAACGTAAATCACTGAAGTGCTTTGTAAAATCCCATGTGTGACTTTTATTATAAAATGGCTCCATGCCATATCATGATTCTTTACGAGATGTAAATCCACAGAATTACAAATAAATGTGTTGCTAACTGTTTTCAACCTCAAATTCCCCTCCACCTAGCTCAGTCTGTTGAGGAACTCTACTGTGGACAGGAGCTTCAGGGAGTGCTTCTCTATTACAATTTATTCAGAAAGCTGCAAGGCATGGGCTTTCTCCTCTGCCCTCCTACCTGGCTCCTTGGCCATGTGCTTTCAGAGGAAGATAAACTGGCAGAAAAATTGATTGCATCTTTTTGTAAAAGAAGTTTAGTTGATTCAGTTCCCTGAATAGACTTACTGCAGAGCCAGACAAGTACAGCTCAAGAGAGGGAGCAGCAGGGTTGCTCCTTTTTGCAGCAGCTATCTGTTGGTCTCAGCTGTAAAACAAAAGCATGCCTTCATTGGAAACTTCAGCTTAAAATAGTTCTCTCTCCCTTCTAAATCTCCTTCTTCACCAAGATTTGATTTGATGCAATATTTGAACATCACAAATCCGTGTGAGGCATGTGGTACTATCCTGGCTCATCACTGGTACTATCAAGTTCCAGAAGCTTTCTGTAGCCAACATTCAGTAATCATTTGGAGCCCTAAATGCTATGGGAGAGAGACATCCCAGTAAAATATGTGGCACCTGAACCCTGTACCTGAAAGTTAGTTTTTGCATGCTGGATTAATATATAGAAAAATAAGCTAAGTGCTTGTTTTAATACCCCACCCTCCCCCTTTAAATTTATTCTTAAACCTGTTAAGAATAATAATACTGGAAATTTAAAAAATAGCTCCTGTCTTTATCTCACATCACCATGGTTATATGAAAGGATCATATCACTGCTTTCACTTTGGTCATATTAAAATAATGGAAATGTGATGGTGCTTACACTCTGTAAAAGGTGCATTAGATGCCTACTGTACTTATATTCAGAAGTGTTTATATCTCTCTTCATTCTCTTCATTCACCTTCATCTTGCACAGAGATTCAAATACCGTTGTGACACAGATTCTCATCAGTATCTAATTTCTGAAGAGAATGAAACATCAAATAAATACGGGGCAGTAATCTTAGTACTAAAGAATCCATTTATTAAAAACTGTAATTCCTTTTTGAGAGCTGCTTTTTGCATCCTGGGTGCAAGTGATACTGGTTGCTGTTGTAAAAATATATAGATAAATAGATAGCCCCAAGAGGCTGAGGAGTACAGGGATTTTTACTGAACTACTGTTCTTACTGAGTTTTTTGCAACTAAAAGCATCTTAAGAGTGGATATCTTGCATCTTCTGTGTGGAGTTAGTAGCTTCAAAGATAGCGCTTTCCAAGTGATGTATTTTAGCTATGGGAAAATCCTGCGGCTTTCAGATACTTAGCTGGTCTAGTGGGTGGTGTCCCTGCCCATGGCAGGGGGTTTGGAACTAGATGATCTTTAAGGTCCCTTTCAACCCAAACCTATTCTATGATTCTATGATACTGTCTTGGAAAAATGAACCTGATTTGTGGCAGCTTGTAAGTGTCATAGAGATATTTGCATGGAAATGAGCAACCTTCTGAAAGGGACACCAGTGAATGCTTTGTGAGCTGGTCAGTGCAGGAAACAGATATGTTGCCAAAAGTTTTCACTGGAAAGAGAAGCATATGGTTTTATGAACTATAATTACGAACCTAATTTCCTTTCATTATTTTTAATCTTAAAGGAGAAATAACTATTTAGATCCCACTTCCAAAGTGGCATTAGTCCAGAACACTGCCTTGTTTGACCATTGGAAATCCCTAAGCATTACAAAGTGTGATGATAAGACAGATCTCAGCCTTGTGAGTAGGTAATGTACTTGGCTGTGTATTCTGCGAACCTCAAACCTGAAACCTTGAATTGCAGCTTGATGTTGTGCATGTTTGGCAGCCTAGTCTCCTATTGCCAAAAGAATGAGGAACGCGTGGGATAAGGCTGGTAATGTTTTTGAGATGCCAAGAAAAACTCACCTATTCTAAGCCTTGTCTATCGGTTTGCTCCAGCTGGTTGTCATGATGTCTGGGGAAGAAGAGATTTTGAACTTATAGGAGAGGCACTGAGCTTGGACCACTGCTTTGAGGGAGCTGGTTTTTTTCCGTTTGCCAAACTGGATTCATTTTGCAAACGCATTAGCTTCAGCCAGCCTGTTCTCTTCATTCTTTTCTTCAGCAAGCCTATCAAGGATCAGTATTCTGACTGAGGCAATGTGTACAACAGCGTGTTGTTATTCCCCAGCCTCCCTTGAAGCTGTATTTGAACAATTTGGGGGAAAATGGGATACAGGTTCAGTTTTGACTCTATGGTTACAGGTAGATAGATAGCACTGAAGTTAGGTGAGTGAGTATGAGTGAGGTAGATAGAATCATCTAGGTTGGAAGGGACCTTTAAGATCATCGAGAACAACCATTAACCTAACTGCCAAAACCACCACTAAACCATGTCCCTTAGCACCACATCTACTGGTCTTCTAAATACCTCCAGGGATTGTGATTCAATCGCTTCCCTGTGCCTATGTTTGGTAACGCTTTTGGTGAAGAAATTTTTCCGAATATCCATCCTAAACCTTCTTTTGGCACAACTTGAGGCCGTTTCCTCTTGTCCTATCATTTGTTACTTGGGAGAAGAGACCAACCCTCACCTCACTACAGCCTCCTTTCAGGTGTGTGAACACAGGTATGTGTTTGTAATAAAATGCTTATGAGCTCTTTGTTCTTATATGCAGATTGAAAGTGGAAGACAAGAAGGTTTGTGTATAAAATTTGGACTGGCAGCATAGGGATCTGAAACCTCCAGTGCTGGTGACAGAGCAGACAGGCGGGCACTGGTGTGTTTCGCAGCCTGCCCACCTATTCTGGGGCAGAGCAGCTGGGAGGATTTCCCTGCCTGAGTAGAGGGTTGCCACCCATCCACCTTGAGCTTTGATATATGTAAACAACACAGAAAAGACTGAATGAAGTATCACAAACGGGCCCATGAAATGCACGACTGAAAAATAGACTTTTAAATTTTATTTCTAGTATTTTTTGTTGTGGGAATTAGGACTTACTAAATACCAAACTGTGTGGTTAAAGCTTATTAGCTTCAATTTAGGATATGATTCTCATCCAGCCTCTTATGGTGGCCTGAGACCCCATAATATGAAAGATTTGTCAGTCATACCAGAATTTACTAGTCTGTTAAATGAGTTCTGAAGAATGCTGGGAGTGATTGAGTGGTCCAGTGTAGGACGTGATAGCTGGAACGTTTCAGACCTGAGAATTACTGATCTCCCTGAGCTGCAAGACAGTAAATTAATGCTTTCCTAATCTACAGCTTAGTTGTCTGTGTTTAATTAGAGCTACATTGATGGTAATAAGTCACTAGATAAAAGTTGTGTGCAAGTAAGATGGAGAGAAAAAAATCTTTATGCAGAAAATTACTTACTATTCTCAGATTAAAGGAAAAACCATGGTCTGCTTTTCAGAGCTTAGACTCAATCATGAATTAACTTCATGAAACAGCACGGCTTCTCTAAATTATTCTGTGTGTATATGACAAGTGACACAGTTTAAACTAATGCATGCATTTTAAAATTAGCTTTAAATAAAGCACCCTTTTTACTGAGATTGAGTATCATGTATCTTGGTATGTGTAATTGTGGGGGTAGATACTAGCTGATTTAATTTTGTAATGGTTCTAGTTGTACTTTATTCTTTCATAGCCATTAGTTTTTTGCAAAAGTAAGAAATATTAAATAGTGCTCAATTCCCCACCAAAAGGTAATGGAGCTCCTTTGTTAGATTGTGTTTAACAGTTATGTTCTAAAGCTTTTCTTTTTTTAGCTATTTGAATGTTAGTTTGGCTTCCAGAACACTAAAAGGAGATCATCAGAGTTGAGCCAGTATTTAAAGAAAAGTTTTGAGAAATAGCTTTTTTTTTCTAGAAATCTATGTACTCATTATCTTTAAAATACCCATTTCAGGAACATAATTTTATTACTATTACAAGCATACAGCCAGGATAAGTATTGTTTTTAGAGCAAAGCAGAGATTATTATTTGTGTTATGAAGAGGTATGGTAGGAAATTGTTTGAAACATGTCAAGGAATTATAGGTTGTAATATACAAGTCTGTCTATAAATTTTCCTTAAAACATTTCAGTGTAAGATTGAAATGCTTGGATGGTAAATTATGTGTTTGCCAAAATGCTTGTAGCTAATAGAAAAGGACTGCCTGTGATGAATATTGAATCTTAGCTATTCCTCATCTATTTCTAATTTTAACCATAGAGATGGTTCTATGACTTTAATGGAGGAAAATAAAAAAAAAAAAATCCCATGAGCAATATATTAAAGTTTTAGTTTTTATTGAACAATATATTTCACTTGTACAGTAGAGAAAAAAATTTGCAGAAGTAGCAGAACACTTGTAGATTGGTGGTGTATGTTTTTTCCGGGGAATGGACTAACTAGCCATTGTCAAAGATTTAGCAGATTAGTCCAGTATCCACATGAAGACTTGAAAATTCATGGGTTCGGAAAGACAAGGAGTGTATGGACCTCAGTGTTTTCAGAGGAAAGGGAGAAATTGCACTCATCACATCAGAATTAATTTTTTATAAAAAAACCACAAAAGTCATAAAGCACCACCTGAAAGCTTTTCTCTCCCCATCCCCTCATCCAAATGAAATTAGAATTAAAACAACAGAAACCCCTTCAGTTGCTTTCACTGGAGGAAGGAGAAAATCATGGTACAAACTCAAGTACACGTGCACTGATACTGTAGGAAGAAAAAGAAGTGATTCTCTGGTATGTCCTGATGTACTACCACATCTGATTGTGTTGCTCACTATTTGGCTGCAGCAGAATTGTCCCAGGCATAAGATAATCAGCTTTTTGGATGAAAGACTGAACAGCTACTGCAATAAAACCCCAGTTCCTGTTGGACTCTGTATGTTCTCCTGTGCTATAAATAAAGCTCTAGCTCTGCGACTGGCTTAATCCAGCAAAAATAACTGTTCTTCCTGAAAAGAGCATTTCCACTTTCCCCTGTACACAGCTCACTTTTCCTGCCCACACCCTCACACTCGTACTGGTGTTCACACAGCCTCACTACAAACTGGGTGTGGGAATTGATGCCTCTGAAAAATGAAGGTTTTTATAGAAGGATTTCTTTCCCAGGTTAGTTTGCAGACTGACGAGTCCTCTGGTTAAGTTCACAAAACAAATGCTGAGCGGCAGGAACAAGCAGGCAGGGATGAGGGCAAAGGCAGCAGCCTGGATGAATGCTGGATTAAATTGATTGTGACACTTGAGTTTCTCTCTTGTATGCATTAGCAGAAATGGGCCTTTGATGTGTGGTAAATACAGCGCTCTGTGGGAAGCTAGGAATTGGCTTTACGGTATGCGAGGGTATTCTTGGCTTCTGAAAAGGCTCCATCACAGGCATGCGAGCAAATCTACTTCAGTGGGAGTCCCGTAATATTTCTGACTCGCCCCCAAGCTAGGACAGTTTATGGGAACGTCACCGGGAGGGTGACGCTGGCATAGTTCCCGTGTGGTCCCTAAGCACTTCCCTCCACATGCAGTGCTATGGCTGAGAAAGTAAGAGACAAAGGGAGCCAGTGTGATAATTTTGTAGAACCTGTGAATGTCTTATTTGCAAGTTGTGTGTTTGTATGTTAGCTTCACCATTAGTATTATGATTACATTAACTTTACTTGTGAATATTTGTTACCTATCTTTCCCTGGGTTCCCTTATACAGAGCTTTGTAGCATCCTTACTGCCCTTAGAGATCCTTATTTGTGTTTATTCAGTGGCTGTTTCTCATATAGACTACAGACTATAGTCTCTTTCAGACTCATGAGAGGTTCCGTGTTGCCAGCTGAAACAGTTTAAAAGAAATCTGGCTTTCAATGTCTTTTTCTTGGTCTCTGAGTGGAATGAGGTGATAGATAATTGATATATAGTATGTTTTTCTTAAACCAACTGAGATGTCCTAGTCAGAGTTGAAGGCTGTTTCTTATAATGTAAGATGTATTATTGGCACAATATGAAGTCGACGAAGAATGAGATAAACTGCTTCTAGTAACAGCACTGAATGCCTGGTTAAGAAAAAAAGTAGTGTAAAATTTGAGACTTGTTTTCTGCTTAGGTTAAAACGAGAATTGTGAAATGCAACTGCTGGGTATCTGTTTGCATGGTGGCACTTCTGTATCTGAAACTTGTCTTCCCAAAACTTGTTTTGCCATAGTAGACCAAGATTTGTATTGGGGATGGAGGGGAGGGTACATAGTTATGTCCTTTGTGGCAGCAGTTGTCTTACTGATACTGAGTTTCCATCATCTTATTTCACCTGTCGTGAAAAAGCCACACTGAAAGGAGAGTTCAGTAACAAAGCACTCACTGAAACACTGGTCTTGACAGTTTAACTTCCCCTCCAGTGGTTTTAAGGGGGAGTTTACTACTAGCTCTGCTACCATGAATTGGAATGCCTGGGCTGCAGTCAGAGTCACCTGGCAGGCACCAGGTGGCTGTTGCAGGCTGTACCCTGCTGGTGGACACCTATCCACCTCTTGCTGAGAGAGGTGACTGTCCCCACCTGGGTTCGCTTGCCCTGCCAGCCAGTACTCGCCCATACAGCCAGCAGCAGGGATCACCCAAATGGCTTGCTTACCTACTTCAGGTAAAGTTAACAGGTTATGAGGACAAAACCCCTTTGCATGAGCTGGATTGGGGGTCATTTGTGTGATCCCTTTTGCCAGCAGAGCTGCAGAGTCAGTTGATTTTCAACACAAGTAGATATAGAATTCATCTTTCCACAGCCTCTGTTTACAACAACCTACTCGTTATTTCCCATGGCAGATTAGCAAGAGCCCCTTTGGAGAAGTTGTTGCCAAAATCTAGACTCTGTAACCTTTGGCAGAGGGACAACAGCAAACAGCTTGAGAATAACCTCTAATATTGCTGTTTCTGTAGCACACATCTGTCTGCAACCGTAATGCTTCTTGATTTAATTAATATCTGGCAAGTTGACCTTCAAGTGTTTGAGGAATTTTCTGTGTAGGTTGCATGATCCTCTACTTTTTTACTTTCCTGCTGCTTTTTGATTCTTCCAGTGTCTCAAATAAATAACTTGGCACAAGTTACTTATCTGTGTCATATGGGGGTGTCTTGCTTACTCTGAAATCTGGAGAACCTGCTTAAAATAGCACATGCATGAGTCTGTCTCACTGAGAGTGCTTCATGGTTCTCGCTTCACCCAGAAGAACAGGAGGCTTGCGATTTTTCACTCTGCAAAATTGATTCCTCATATTGCAAGGAAAAAGAATAGCTGCTCACAGGAACAGGGGAGAGGAAGTCTGTGTTAGGGCAGGTGGTTACAGGGTACCATTAGATTTTGCTATATTTTGTCAAGGAAAAGGAGGTTAGGATGAGCTAGGTTACTGGAATAGGAACTTTTAAATAAGTAAATAAAATCAAGATTACATGGTGCCAAAAGGCTAGAAGACAGCTTCTGAGTCACCAAATCTCATCCCTGATTGACAACCCCAGCACTGACAACTGCATCGCACAATCCTATTCATAAATTTATCAAGCTTCCTCTCAAAACATCTCTGTCTCAGGCTAGAAGAGAACTTAAATAGATTATTTCTTCTGCTATTATTCAGGTTAACTAAAGCCTCATTGCAAAGTGGTGGGTGTGTTTCTGCAGTAAGATCTTACTTCATGTGAGTAAAGATCAAATTAATGTGAATTTTGGAGGTCAGTAGTGACAGGATTGAAATACTGATCTGAAACCAAATGCACTTGAACCGGTGACAAAAACCTTCAAGTAAGCAAATGTTAACAGAAGCTAAGAGGAATGAGCAGGATAGAAAGACAAAGTGTTTGAAAAGTCCGGGTAGTTTCATTCAAAGCTGATCAGAAGAACCTCTTTTTATCTTGTACGTTTTAGCTGTGGGTCATTTCCGATACCATGGCATTTAGATACTCCAGGGGAAGTTTGTGTCCATACTCTGAGAAATTGCAGAATCCAGTGCCTTGTTGCCAGCTAGCAATTAATTTCATGCTTGTGGGTTAGCAGTCCTGCTTTGCAAGGTAGGCATCTTCCTCTTCTTTCATGGTGTTTCTGTCCTTCCTAGGCTCATGTGCTGCCCCATGACAAGCAGCATTATTTAAGTCATGTATCACACTTAGGTGCTGGCACTCCATAGACCTGCCTTTAAATTTTGCCATCCTCTCTTGTGTAATTATGATTGACCCTTTCTATCAGTTTGTTTTAGAGGAGAAACTCAAATACTCAAGTATTTCTGTTTCCCATACAGGGTCTTAGCATATTTGCTAGTTGCCTATCAAGACATCTTCTGGTTTTAATAGGGAGATATCTTGATGTAGTAGTTCCTGACAGGACTTAAAATTCAGAAGGTTGCTGGGTTTTCTTTAATGTTTAAGTTCACAAAGCATATCTCAAAGTATCACGGGTATAAAGATTTACTGTGCATGCTGGAAAGATGTCTGGGACAAACTTCAATGAGAAAAGAGCAGCAGCTCAAGTGTTCCTGGGTTTTCAAGGGTAAAACTTCCTTCCCATCATAAGTCTGAGCAGGGAGGCTACTAGTCCACTTCCCCGTCCAGGGTAAACTGTATCTGATTCACTGTGGTGAGTCTCCCTGTAGCATTTCATGTCACTGCTTCAGCACAAGCAATGCATCGCCTGCTCCCAGAGGGTCTAATGATGGTGTTTTTTGCCTGGATGACTTCTTATCCTTTCGGTAGCTGTTCACTTCAGGTTGTCAGGAGGAGAGATGCAGAAGTTGTATTGGAGTTCTGTTCTGGGAAGCTCTAGGGCAGGCAGATACAACAGTTCCAATTCATAAAATCATAGAAAGGTTTGGGGTTGGAAGGGACCTTTAAAGATCATCTAGTCCACCCCCCTGCCATGGGCAGGGACATCTTTCACTAGATCAGGTTGCTCAAAGTCCCATCCCACCTGACTATGAACACTTCCATTCAGGAGTACCTTGCCTCAAACTTGCTTAAATAATGCTATTGCACAGGGCACCTGACGCATATGGTCTTTAAACAATTGCCTAAGAATATCTTAAATGGCTGTCCACCCCTCCATATTTGCTGGATTTAAGAGCTTTTTCTTCTTACTATATATATGGAAGTTTAGGCCAGGAGCTAAGCAGTTTTTGCATCAGCATTTGCCAGCTGAAGGTAATATACAACCACAACCACAAGCAAGCAGGTTGTGGTGACCTAAAGAGATAGTTTGTGCCATCTACCCACAGCAGCTCTCCGTTCTACACTTAGTTTTCAACTAAAATAAATTAGTTGGAACCATCGTCTTTGTTTGTCTTGTAGCCCAGCTGCTGTGGAAGGTGCTGCTAGCCTCTTCATGAGCAAGTGAAAAACAGAACTGATGATACAGAGAACTGCTTTTTCTCTCGCAGGTGGTAGTTGCAGGCAGAGTTCCTTGCAGGATACCCATTCAGAACACGAAATAAAAAATTCAGTTTAATAGTTTTAGGAACTGCTCAGTTTAATTGACGCATCTGATTTTTTTACTCTTCATAATAAAAGCTTTGGATATTTATATGCAGGAATATTTATTAGCAAGAATTTTACATTACTTGAAAGATGTAAGTGCAGAATTATTAATTAAAAGAATATATTTAAATACTTGGTGAAATATCACAGAGTATGAGCCACATCTCAGCAAGTAGAAAAGCAAAGGGTTCTTGGCTAGTAAAATGAAACGAGCTCAAGGGAAAATCTATTGAGCTTATCTTACTGCAGCGCTACTCCTTTTCTTTCAGAAAATGTTACTGTACAAAGTAATTCAAAAGGTCAGGCTGGTTTAGATGAGACTAATTGAATTAATTCTGAACCACAGCTCCTTCTCTAGAAATAGAACTCTTGAGGAAGGGAAGAAAATAAACAGTCTTAAATTCATGTACGGATTATTTGTATGCCATATTTATTTACAATATCTATATTTATATATAGTATTTCCATATAGAGGACAACATGCTGAAATATAAGGTCAGGACTAAATCCTCTGCTGGTGTAAAAATGCATAGCCACTACATTCAGGACAGTTGTACAAACAAACAGCAGCCTATCTCAGCTTGGCCTTGGTTTCTAAATGATGTGTTAGTGGCTTTACTCTCCTTGTCTCCTGTAAAATACTCCATTAGCTCTCATGGATTTTAGCATTGCTTTTAACTTTCCAAGGACAACGGCACTCAAGGGGGAGATTCTGAGGATGGTGATTCAGGTTACCATTGCTACTAGTGGGAAGTACGTAGCTAAATATCTGCAAGCCATGCTGAGGATTTTACCCTGGAAATCATGTTATAAAATCTTCACTAGCTGAAGAAAGCAATAGCAACTTTCTGGTTTCTAAGGCTTTCTGTACAAATGGTGAGACACTTATGTGTCCAAAGATTCATATGCAAAAAGGCAAAATTGGTCAATTTACTGCTCTGCTTTATAGAGAATACCTGAAGATATTTTTTAATATTTTTTTTTTAAATAAGAAACAGATGTGTGACATCTCTGTCGAAGGTAATGAGGAGACTAGAAGCAGCGTGGGAAATGTCAATTGACTGAAATGGTCTCATGGCAGCTTTACAGGTCATGATTCCTTACAGCGAAAGAAGCAGCAGATAAAATGACGTGTTTTCTTATGCCTCTTTGCTAAAACAGCATACCCCACAAAATACATAGAGCGGAAACAATTTAGCACTGGTTGAAAATATTCTGAAAGAATTCTTGAAAATGTTTTTTGCTGACAGCTTATTCCCAGTTGGCACACTGTTATGATTCCCCGATGCAATTTCTGGTTTTGTCTGGGTTTAATTTGGTTGGGGTTTTTGGTTGCGGGTTGGCGTTTTGTCTTTAGCAATGGCCCATGCACTGGGAGGCAGACCACTTTATTTTGCAGTTATGCTGAGAGCAAACGAAGTGAAAGGTTGGGTGGCCTCATGATCCGTAGTACTTCAGGGGTCTGAAGACTGGCATTAGGTTCTCTGCAGAGCAGCCAGATTCCTTGGTGACTTCAGGCAAGTCCCTTAGTCTTTGCTTTGCTTAATGGTGCTTCCTTGTCTAACCTGTTGCCTGCTGTGTGCCTCCCTCTCCTCCTTCTCCCTCCTTACTCTGCACCCACAAGCTTTTTAGCACCTTTTATCTTTAAAACGGCTCAGTAGTCATACTCAATTAGGTGAGATCACTGAAGCGTGGAAGGTAGGAGTTTCCGTAAGCCCTTGCTGGATCAGGACTGTAGACCTAAACTCCCCCAAATCCCGGGATTGCCTCCTGTTATATACATACTGCTTTACACTTTGGTGCTAATCACATTTGCAGCTGCTTGTATAATATAAATTAACTTTCCTGTTTGTGCATTAAATACACAGAACACACTGCAGTACTGCCACAAATGCTGTCTGAAAGAGAAACCATGTTACAGATTGATTTTTTTTTTTTATGTGTGCTGGAGATTTATTTTTAAGATGGTGTCAGTTTTTGAGATGTTTCTCAATGGATTCTGCGGTCTCTCCAGCAATCTCAGAGCAACCTAGTGAATGGTAGTATAGAGGATGGGCAAGTGAAGAAAGAGCATGGATTCTGGCAGAGAAATGGAGTAAGAGTGTATGTTTGTGTGGGCTGCATACAAAAATGAGAGTAACGAGGAGGTTTGCCTGAATCACTGTTAGCTGAGAACTCCTGCATAAAGCCGAAGTTTCTGAAGGTAGAAAAAAAAATATTAAAAAAACCCAAACACATAAACAAACAAACAAAAACCCTGAGGCCAGTAGGAAAATAAAGGAGTGGAGCTGTGTGCAAGAACATTGTTCTTGCTATTCAAAGATAGCCCATCGTGTCTTTAAAACTTTTAGCTACAGTTAAGCTTAGAAGGATGAACCGTGACAAGTGGATCGTTTTTGTTGAAAATGTCAAAGCATTGAAAAACTGACCTTAATATCCCTTCAACAATTAAATGATGAACTTCATGTTATGTGCAGACTATTTTCACTGCTGATAATTAAATGCCAGTGCAATATCCTTTTTAAAAATGCAGCACTTCCTTGCTGAGAAGTTTAATCCAGACCATGACTATTGACTTCTGCCACAAACACTCTGCTAATACCTGCAGTATTGTTATAGCAGCAGTTCCCGTTCAACTTGAAGACAAAACCACACTTCTAATAAATGTTTTTTCTTACTCTAAATTAAGGAGGAGTGTAATTGGTCTGTGCCACACAAAAGGTGGGATATGGCATTGCTTCATTTCATGATGCCTGTGCTGCTTCCTTTTTTCCTTTTAATTTTTTGAAGGGGAGAGGAAAGGTTGCACTTTATTAATGGAATAGCATTTTTCTCATGTGTCAAAAGTGTTTGAAAGCCTGCGCCTCTAAACCTCCTCATGGGAAGGAGAAATACTGTTGCTTTGGATTAGGTTTTTTTAAACCTCAGGAGAACAGACTTGCATCCCTTTTCATTCTTTCAAAAGAAGCTTTGTTTTGTTTTCCTTGCTCTCCTGCTTTCCACAACATACTGCCAATTTTTAATTCAGAAGCTTCCTTCCTAGGAAGACTAGGAAATAACAGAATTATAGGGTTTTTTTCCACTGCTGGTGCCAGCAAAATGAAAGAACACAGTAGATTGGGACAGCAGGTGGCAGGTTGGCACCATTGATGAGTGACATATATTAGAAACAAACGTCTGAAAACCTGAATTTGTCCCAATAGAGATAAAATAAGAGCTATTACACTCTTCTCTGGTTATTCTCTGGAAACACAAAGTGCATAGCACCTCCAGATGCAAGGGACTTTTACCTCATTCTTGCATGGCACCTTTTCTGCTAAGACTTCTAAGTGTTTTGGCTTTAGTTTTCTTTATTTTGGTGACTTCTGGTTTTGCCTCCTTTCCTGAGAACTGCTATTGCTTTGTCTTCCCCATTCATATTCTTTTTTCTTTCTTTTTTGCTGCATGGAGACTCTCTGCTGTACAAGTGTAAGTATTTTTTTAGCTCTGCAGTTTCTGGCCTACTTGTTTGCATTTTTGTGCTCCATTTGCCTCTGTACTGCCTTGTGAGTCTCCTGGGAGACTGTAGTGCCATCCATCTGCACCTACAAATGAAACAGGCACCAGTTCAGGGATGCGATTGGGTTTTACAAAAAGATTCAGCTAGCATAGCTTCTGAATTTAAAGCATCCCTTGGCTTTAAGACCAAACCAAAGCAGAGTGCTGATGTTGGAGGTATAAGCACAAATGTTCCTGCTCGGAAAGAAAATCTATTGATTTGGTTTTTATATTCAAGCATCATCCAGCTTAATGAAAGAATGGCGCAAACATGGGCAAAAACTAGGGCTTTCTTGCCACGAGGATGAAAGAGATGTCAGGGGTTAATCTCAGTTTGGTCAATTGTCTTTTCCTTTGTCTGGCTGAATCACCTTGAGCTTGTGACTGCTGTTCTCACCTTTTCTGGCTGTCACCCTGATCAGGAAGCTGAAAACCCATGCATTTTTTTTGCAGGAAGGAGGGTTGAAGGGAGACCGGTTGGGAAGCTGAATTTCAAGAGGGGGGGGGAAGTTGTTCATTAGTTCGTTTGAAATCTTTTGAAAGGGAAATGACAAGAGGGTCACAGACCATCTCTGTATCTAATAGGATTGAATATAAATTACTTAGGAGGAGGAGAAAAACATGGAAATAAGCATATCCCTCAGAACTGACAGTAATTTAAATTTTCTGTATAATTAAGACTGTAGAGTATCTGAGACCCTGTTGCTAAAAGCATGTTGCTTTCTAGCACTCAGAACAAAGTGATTTTAGTTGTTAATTCCCAAGATACTAGTGTTGTTTCACAGTTGGTAACATAGTTTAAGAAAACTCAAGAGAGCTCATAGGGTTTTGTGAGGAAGGGAGTCACAAGGGAGGAATCATGGGAAGAGATCCTGGGAGCTTATAGTTAGCTTGGACATATGAGAGTGTCTGACTTTAACCCCTTATTTGGGAGCGCGGTGGAGACTTGCTGGCTCCCATCTACTGCAGAAGGTTACCTTTGTGGAGTCATTTCCAGAGATCTCAGTGGCATAGGTGCAGTTAAACTTCCCAGAGAGCCTCCCAAGACCCAGAGATGCAGTTAATCTTTTTATCTGTTCTGCCAGGCAGCCTAAAGTGTGCTCACGGAAAAGTAGGCAAAGCAAGGAAGACCTTCAGGAGGTGGTCTGCTAGAATGGAAAGTCTCTGGAAGATGTGGAAGAAGTGAAGGAGGGGAGATTCATACTAACAGCTATTCCCCTGTAAAGGCCACGAGTGAAACATAAGGCAGGAAAGCCACGTTGTGCTTGTGTGGCCAGAGATGGTGGGAAGGCAGAAGGTGCACGTCTGCCAAACCTGAACTGCTTCCATGAGCTACGGGAAATGGGGCTCAGACTGGGGAGAGGCAGAGGTCTTTCCCTAGGAGTTCAGATATCTCCTCTGTAATGATGTGTGCTCGACTGCTGTAGCATACTGCCCAGTGGCTGAGATACTAAGCTGAGATTAAGTCTAATATTTTGTAAAAAGAGCACACTGGCCTATTTAAATTAATGCTTTGACCCATTTTGCTCTGTGTGTGATCTAGAAAGTTCACTTGGCAAGAAGCCTTTCATCCGTGCACTTCCAAAACGGACTAGAAAACAGAAGGTTTTCAAATAAAAGTGTATGTATAGCTGTTATTCATGCTGTTAAAGCAAATGGGAGGCATCTCTATCCCTCTGCCTTTATCCCCAGCAACCAAGCTGCTGATGGATCATGCCAAGCTGACAGTAAGTTACAGCAGTGGTCCAGAGACTGGCTTATGGTCATCAGCGCAAGCTCTGCAGGGTCATCTGGGGGCATTTTCTTGTCTGGGAAGGAAGATGAAATGATTTTGTTCCTGGCTATTGGGGATGTCTTGGAGCATTTAAATCCCCGTACAGGAACCTCAAAACTTGCCCCGAGCTGTTTTCCATGGGTGCCCTGGGCTGGCGCAGCTCTCAGCTTGTCTGTGTTCATCCAGGAGCACTCTGAACACTGGCTGTGGCTGTGAAGTTACTGAGCGATTTGAGGTCTCCCATCAGCCTTGTATTCTGTCCTCTTTTCTGATCTTCTTTAGCGCATGAGTTGCTGCATTAGCCTACTAGATGTAATTTCCAGTCACACCACAAAAAAAAAAAGTGGCAAACAGACTAAAATGAATGCAAGTGTACATTAACAAGAGAAATGGGCTGTGGCTGGAAGTAAAACTAGGGAACTACTGACAGTGTCTCCTAATTGCTGTTACCCTATGCTGAGCTGCTTCGACTCCTTACGTGAGGTGCGGATGCCTTTGGTTGTTTCAGGTCTGGGTGGTGGATCGGCAGCTGTCAAGGTGTGCAGTTCAGAGGCTTCCCAGCTGCCTACCCATTGCACCACCCACTGCAATTTCGACTGAAAAAGTTCAACACCTCTCCAGCCACTTGCCATCCAATCCATTGCACTTAACTTATTGGTAACTCTGCAAGTAATGTCTGACATTTTGATGCAGTAACGCTTTGCCTGCTTATTAGTTTCGTGGTAAGTCTGCTCAGGTGGCAAGCTATTTCCAGGCTGGTCTTGAAACTATTGTGTCACTCACTGATGCTTGTCAAATGTGGAAGTGGAAACCTGCAACAGCTGAAGGTATCTTTTTTTCCCAGTGATGTGCTTGGCAATAAAAGCAGAGCTTCGTTGCCCAGACAGTGCTGTCACTGCCCGCTCTGTAGTCTGCAGGTCCTTTTCTGGTCTTGAGAAGATGGGTAATAACTTTCCTGTTAGGAAAATCTGTCATAACCCCGAGCATGTGAATAGTGGCATAACAATCCTCCTGGCTACTTTGGATGGGAATATGAATTCAGTACATGTAAGTCTGTGCACTGAACTTTCCATACATAAAAACTAGCAAATGTTTACCTTAAACAATTAATTTATAGTTTGTCTGAAATGTCAATGCCAACTGTGTCTTTTCTGGCTTATATAAAATTGATACTACCAAACTTGACTAACAATTCTGTTAATGAGTTGTGAGCCATAACAGCTTCCTGACTGACACTCCAGATTTGAAGCCACTAGGCTTCAAGACTAGCCAGTAAATGGAAGTGTATGGTTGTCACTAAAGCCAGTACATATGATGACTCTACCACAAAAGGAACCCATCTTTGCAGAAGCCGAGTCATTTAAAATTAACTCTTTAGAAAACCTGCAGGTCAACTTTTTGTTTAAAAGTCTTACAATGCTGAGCTATGTTAAGAGGTTCGGAATTGGTGACGCATGTATGTCCTATAGCAAAAGTGTCTTCCTTGCTGTGCAAACTTTCAGAAGAGTTCAGGCAAGAAAATATGGACAACTTTCTTCCAAAAATAACAAACTCAAGTCTTACATCTGGGTATTTGCTCTTAAGGCAACATAGTCCTTCTTTTCTCAGAATGTGAATATGAGAAGAATAATAGCACATAAATTTCAGTAACTCCACTGAATGTATGCCAAGGTAACTTTCCACCTATTTTCAGCATATCTAAAGTCCAGGGAGGTCACATGTTTGCTGGAGATATTGCTAACACCCACATGGTATTTTTGCTTTTTGAAGAAGGGCTGTGTGCTCCAAGACTGCATTTTCCTAGAGAAGTTTGCTGACTTGTGTGGTGGTGTCCAGAGGCATAGATACCTGAATTTTAATCATTCTCAGTAGCATGTCACTAACAAAAGAACTGAGGAAGTGTATTTTGTATGAAAAATAAAAGCCAGTACAAGGGGGAGACTATCCCCAGTATTGTCATGAACAGTGCAGGACTGGATGCAGTAATTAATTTTTCTGTGCCTCATGATTTCAGATGCAAAGGTGAGATTTTAATAGTTCCCTTGTTCTGCGGTTGGGGATCAATGAGTTAATGCTTGGACAATTAAAATAATCATCCTGTGTACAGCTTATAGTTTTAGTGGGCAGAGTAAACTACCCCCCTGGTTCTATTCAAAGTCAGTTGAACAAAATGTCAATTTTGAAAAAGTTCTGAATGCTTGAGAAGGGGAGGAAAAAAACCCCATTCCCTCCTGGTGTTAAACCCAATCAGATCTTGAAATGTTACGTAGGCTTGAAGAACTGATTTGTTGGATGGAAAGGAAAAGGTGTTCTTTGTCATTTCTGCTGTCCTCTAAAGTAATTTTTGTTTTGTTTTGTGTTGATAGATGACTCCCAAATCAAAAAGGAAAAGCATCCACAGTAGAATGCTCCGGCCGGTGTCCAGAGCTTTTGGTAAGTGAGAATTTCTTAAAACCTTTCCGCTTCTTTGCTTGCCTGAGATTCTTCTAGGTAGTTCTTGATTGAAACGCACAGGTGACTGTCCCTCCCTCTGGAATGCATTTGAAGCCGCCACTGGTTGCTTTGTTTTGTGACTTTTCTAGTACGTTTGGTAGCAAATATTTGCTCACGGTGCTCTATCTGCTGACAAACATGTTGTGGCTGAGTTCTCTAAATGTGTTTGTAATTTACCACAAAAGAGAGGAATGACATTGTCTTTTGTTTTAAATAGCATGTTAAGTCTAATTAGAAAGTTTTGATTTCTCTTAGAAATGGAATTTGATCTAGATAAAGCACTGGAAGAAGTACCTATCCATATAGAAGACCCACCATTTCCTTCCAGCAGGCCAGACAAACGAACTTCTGGATTCATTTCAGAGCTGCCGTCGGAAGAAGGGAGAAAACTGGAACACTTTACAAAATTAAGGCCCAAAAGGAATAAAAAGCAGCAACCCAGCCAAGCAGCAGTGAGTCTATGTCAAAATATTGCTGGCGATGTCGTCGATTGATTGCGTTGTGCCATCAGTCAGGTCTTGCAATGTAATGAGGACAACTGTTAGAGTTTTAAAAGCTATAAGCAACTACTTAATTTTTCTTCTGGTATTCATGTCTTTCAGTGTGCAATCCCTATTACAAGCTTTTTGTCTTGTTTGACACAGCCTAAAACCAGGATATGTTTTATCCTTTTTTTAATTTGCTTTTGTTTTTTCATGGAATCAGTTTCTGGGGGTACTTGGAGCTTTCACAGGAAATGCACAAAATATCATGAGACTTTTCAATTATATTGCAAGGGTTTGTTAAGTCTTAATCCTTTTTTCTGCCTGCATTAAGATGTGGTAACTTGGCATGAATTCTTATTTCTATCAGCTCTCGGAGGAGCTACTCTGTGACACCCAGCTTCCCACAGCTCCTTAACTAAAGATGGTGTTCAGGCCAGCAAATCTGCATAGTCACAGATCTGCTTTTTGTGCTGGAGCCTGCCCTAGAAAAGCAAAACAGAAGAGCACTGTCTGTCTACGAAAGGCATTGGTGTGAGCCCAAGTATACATGTAGGGGGTTCCCACAGTTCTGTTTCCTAGGCATACCACATCAATAAAGATTTATTTCTGTGATGGTATGTCCTCAGGGTATGTAAGGACAGATCTGGAGGAGTTACAGAGCTATCTCGCAGCAACAGAGCACAGCTGATATGATAAGTAACCCTTATCAAGGGGCAGCCATTGCTTCTCTGAGTTATCCTGCCTAGTAATGAATGTCTGTGGCCTCTTCGGCTCCCTGAAGATTGTCGACAGAGAGGACCCTTGAAAATTTCCCTAATGCTGGGAAAGATTGTATCAGGCAGCAAAGTGCTTTTTGCACCACTTGGAAATGGAGAAACCTTCAAGCAGAGGGGATATTCACGCCAACTTTCCATTCCATTCCTTGCACTTTACAGGGAAGGATAGAGGTAGCAGAAGGATGGACTGGTCTCCTCTTTGTATTGAAAACACATCTGTGTTTACTTCTCCCAGTTCCACTTCTGCAGAATGCACATGTTTTCCCAGTTGCTAAACTTGCCTCTCTTCCAGACTTACTCAGCACATCCTGTGCCGTCTGCACAGGGGTGTGGAAAGAGAGGGGGCCAGTGCTTTGCTACCAGGCGTGGAACTGGGACGTACAATATCTTGCTCAATAGAAACAAAAAGCTTTCTTCTTGTAGAGGAGAAGTGTTACTTCCCAGGATAGTGCAGTGTTGTGGGAATGCTCATCCATATTGGATTAATTACGAAATTAGGGCTTTATTTAGTTGCAGAAAATGAAAGGAACTTTTTTACTTAAACTCGTTTCTCCCTGCTTTTTTTTTTGGACCATTTAATTCTTTACTAGTTCTGATGTCATAACAAGTCTAAACAAATTTTTGAAAGACTTAAGATGTTTGCTTTGATGCTTCCAAAATGAAACAGCAAAATTTTGAAGGCCAGAGTCATGAGTGGGTTGTGGCGTTGTCTGCAGAATTGATTTGCTGCTGATTTCACTGCTTTGAGAACACAGAAAGCAGTGGTTAGGAAAAGCACTTGAAATGTGAGAGGCAAAATCTTGACCTTTTCTACCACTTAAAGCTGGGTTGTTTGCTGTTCCCATTATTTCCATTTAGTAATTTAAGGGGTCTCAGATGATCATTGCTTTACTTCTCTGGTTTTGCTGGAAAACAGATTTGTCCTTTGTGAGCTCAAAAATGTAAGAAAAAAAAGGAAAAATGGAAAAATGTAGGGAAAAAAGGTAGAAATGTAAACTTTTAACTTGGAGTACATGGAAGGGCAGAAGAAAGGTTTATAGTTTTGTCAGAGTTTTGTCAGAGGTGGGGAGGGAGGGGGGGAGGGAAGGAAGAAAACCTCGGCACCATCCCCTCCCCAAATAGCTTTGAAGCAATACAATGAAACAGTTGTTTATCATTTAGATTTTTGTGAGATCTTAACCTCATGAGTTCTTCTGTCATGTGTGAAGATTTAGTACAGCAAAGAGGTGAATGTCTAATGTGTCTAAAGAGATTGTGATTCATCTTATTTCTGCTTCCAAGCCAGTTTTTCCTTAATAAATAAACATTGAAGGCTCACTTTTAAATTTAGGCTAAAAAAAAATAATAAAATTGACAAATGAAAACTTAGAAGCGTTAGGAGTGTAAAACATGGAATAAACTATAGCTCAGTCTTTCACATTAACGTTGATCACTAGAACGCATTACCGTAAAATCTATAAGAAAAACCTGTGCCTTGAGGACCTTATTAGGCCCTCAGCCTTTAGTACATTTTTAGGAACTTGCTGCTTTTTCAGATGCAAACTGTTTTCTTTTTTGAGGTAAATCCTCTCATTTGCTGTAGATTATTGGATTCTTGCATAATTCAGGAGATGCACTTGCCTTTGATACTTACATGTTTGTTCCTACTTACCTGGAGGACTCCGGTATCAATATTAAATGGGCTCTCATTTCTGTTGAAATGCATGAGACACTTTGGTTGACATGTTTTGGTTGAAATGTCAGTGTCAACTATTTTTGACTGAGAAGGTAAATACTTACATTGAGACAACCAGCACCCAGTATATGCAGTCAGTATATGCATTGCTGCCTAGCGTCAGATGTTCCAGCTAAACAAGTTCTTTATGGAAAACCCCAAAGGTGGCAGAGAAGGTGGCAGAGAAATGTCTGAGAAGTCAGACATTTGCCAAATTGGAGGGATTGCTTGCCAAATTGGAGGGATTTGCTTGCCAAATTGGAGGGATACGGATTTGATGGGTGGACGGTTCGGTGGATAAGGAATTGGCTGAATGGTCGCACCCAGAGGGTGGTACTCAATGGCTTTAAGT